>JAWMAR010001311.1:0-52968 GCA_036785375.1 Leucoraja ocellata | reverse complement strand
CAGCCCGAGGGAGGAACACCACTCCCGTCGGAGTGGCCCAGCCCGAGGAGGAACAGGCACTCCCTCGGAGTGGCCCAGCCTGAGGGTGGAACGGTACTCACGTGAGGGCGATCCGGTCCGGGGGCTGGACGGTGCTCCGGTGGCTGGGACGACGTTCTGGCGGAGGTGTCCAGAGTCCTGGGGTTCAGCCGCGGGCCGGCGGCTGCGTGTGCTGGACTGGAGGTGCGGCGGCTGTCGACCACCCCGGGCCGCAGTGTTTGAACCGGCCCGTTCGCGGGGTTCGGTGAGCTGCGGGACTGTTTGTACCATCGCCCGTGGGAATTGCCTCAGCGCAGAGGGAGAAGAGGGAAGAGACTGCAGCCCTAAGATTTTGCCTCCACCACAGTGAGGACGTGTTTGGAGGACTCACTGTGGTGGATGTTAATTTGTGTTTATTTTTTGTTTATTATTGTATCATTGTATGTATGACTGCAGGCACGAAATTTCGTTCAGACCGTAAGGTCTGAATGACAATAAAGGAAATTCAATTCAGGGGACAATTGACAATATTACAAAGCCACTCAACCTACAAACCTGTACGTCATTGCAGTGTGGGAAGAAACCAGAGCTCCCGGAGAAAACCCACGCGGGTCACGGGGAGATTGTACAAACTCCGTACAGGCAGCAACTGTAGTCAGGATCGAACCCGGGTCTCCAGCGCCGTGAGGCAGCAACTCTACCTCTATGCCACCGTGCCGCCCTTGCCCCTTGGATGTGGAACTGGCCGCAAAGCGATTGCCGAGTTCACGGGTGCAGTGCCTGCCCCACAAGCTCGTTACTGTGCTGCTGCTATTCCTTATAAAAATTACCAGCTAAACATCAGCACAATGTGGTCCAAACAGCATGGTTGATCCAGGACAAGCATTGGCAGGAAATCAGGAAGAACTCGCCATCTGTTCAGCTCAGTGCTGTAAGGTCTAATGCCTTCTTGTCCCTGCGCAGGTAAAGCCTGCTTCTAGTAGCCTAGAAATGTCTGATGCGGTTTGATATCAAAGGCTAAGTAAACGGAGGCCTGGTTAGTACAGGAATGTCGTACAGCCCGTGCATGCCATGCTTTGCCCAGAGTGGGGATGTGGGTCAAAAGGTCACGATGCATGAGATGGCGCCTATAATGCAGCAAAAATTGCAACAATGTGGGCGGCACGGTGGCGCAGCGGTAAAAACAGCCCGAACAGGTTCGATCCCGACTCCAGCGCTGCCTGTACGCAGTTTGTACGTTCTCCCCATGACCTGCGTTGGATTTTCCCGAGATCTTCGCTTTCCTCCCACACTCCAAAGACGTATAAATAATTGGTTTGGTGTAAATGCAAAAATATTTCCCGAGTGTGTGTGGGATAGTACAAACGTGTGGGGGTCGCTGGTCGTCACGGACTCGGTGGGCCGAAGGGCCTGTTTCCGCGCTGTATCTCTAAACTAAACAAAAAATTTCTCGTGATGGCCTTGTCCTTGATTGATTTTTGTCTTGGGATTGTCTATGACTGATTTCTTAAGAGGTTAAAATGGGATTCGGTCTGGTATTCTCCCAGTAGACGATTGCTGGACTAGATTTTGTGTGGAAGGGTCCCGATCGGGTGATGGCCCATAACCTTCAGATTTGGATGCAAGGATGAAACTCTCAATTTAGTTTACAAAAGCATTGACAAACCAATTCACTGAGGACTGATAAAAAGCACTCGCGTAGATATCGCCCGGTGGGGTATCGTCTCAGCGCAGAGGGAGAAGAGGAGGAAGAGACTGCAGCCCTAAGATTTTTGCCTCCATCACAGTGAGGAGGTGCTTGGAGGACTCACTGTGGTGGATGTTAATTTGTGTTTAGTGTTGTTTATTATTGTATGATTGTATGTATGACTGCAGGCACGAAATTTCGTTCAGGCCGTAAGGTCTGAATGACAATAAAGATATTCAATTCAATTCAATATATATCAACATAGCCAGATAAAAATACATTGGTAAATATAATGTTGTGACCCCCTAGACATACATTGATCGATTACATAGAAACATAGATGTTTCTTTAATTTATCATAGTTTAGCTTATTGTCACGTGTACCTAGGAGCAGTGAAAAGCTTTTGTTGCCTGTTAACCGTCACCGGAAAGACAATACATGATTACAATTCACAGTGTACAGAGATACATGATAAGGGCCACTGCAAGGGCCAGGAATCGAGTGGGTAAGATCATCTCTGACCCCTCTCACCCTGGCCACAAACTCTTTGAATCACTTCCCTCTGGAAGGCGACTCCGGACTGTCAAAGCTGCCACAGCCAGACATAAAAACAGTTTTTTGTTCCACGAGTAGTAGCTCCACTCAATAACCAAAATTCTGTAGCCTCTTTTGCTCTGGTATTTATTTAATTCACATGTTTAATAAATAGTGTTTTATTATTAATGTTTTATGTGTCATTCCTAACTATCATTGTATGCCATGTTGTTACTTGTGGGCAGAGCACCAAGGCAAATTCCTTGTATGTGAATACTTGGCCAATAAACTTCAACTTACTAATACTTAACTTATGATAAGGGAATAACCTTTAGTGCCAGGTAATGCCAGTAAAGTCTGATCAAAAATAGTCCGAGGATATTAGTCCAGGATGTGTTCGCCCTCGTTGAAAGGCGGACTCGCTGGAGTTTAGAAGGTAGAGGGGGGTCTTCGTTGAAACTTACAGAATAATGAAAGGCTTGGAAAGACTGGATGTGGAAAGGATGTTTCCACTGGTGGGAGAGTCTAGGACCAGAGCTCATAGTCTCAGAATTAAAGGAGCTATTTTAAAGAGGAGGTGAGGAGGAACTTCTTTAGTTTGAGGGTGGTGAATCTGTGGAACTCATTGCCACAGAGGGCTGTGGAGGCCAAGTCAGTGGATATTTTTAAGGCAAAGATAGACATGTTCTTGATTAGAGCAGGTGTCCAGGGTTATGGGGAGAAGGCAGAAAGATGGGATTAGGAGGCAGAGGTCAGCCATGACTGAATGGCAGAGTAGACTTGATGGGCCGAATGGCCTAATTCTACTCCTATCACTTATGCCCTTATCACCTTATGACGTGTACCGAGGTACAGTGAAAATCTTTTGTTGCGTGCTGACCAGCCAGCGGAGAGACAAGACATGACTGTAATGGAGCCATTTACAGTGGATAGATACATGATAAGGGAATAACGTTTAGTGCAAGGCAAAGCCAGTAAAGTCTAGTCCGAGGGTCCCCTATGAGTTGGATAATAATAATTCAGGATGTGTTCATCGCCATGGAACGGTGGGCTCGAGACTCGCCAGACGGCATCTTAAGGTCAGCATTGTCGATGCAGGCTGGAAACTGCGCTCGTTTTGAAAAATTCTCTGCTGCAGTGGTATAAATTTCAGAGAGAGATCGATTGCAGACTTTGCAACGGAAGCCTAAAGCAAGAGAAACAAAGGGATCAGCTAATGTCCCAACGACATTATCTCCCATCCCTCATCTCTGAAAACATACTCATCTGGTCACTATATCACGGCTGGTTGTGAGCGGTTCTTGTGTATAATTGGTTCCCGCCCATCCAATATTATTACTTCACAGCAGCTAAACTTCAAAAGGACTTCCTTGGTGTGAGGTGCTGAGGTCTTAATAGCATTCATAACTGGAAGTTCCTTATTTACTAACTGAACCATTCTACAATTTCCTTGGTAGACAAAAATGCTGGAGAAACTCAGCGGGTGAGGCAGCATCTACGGAGCGTAGGAATAGGTGACGTTTCGGGTTGCGACCCTTCTTCGGACTGATGGGGGGGAGGGGGGGAGCGAGCGGGGAAGAAGAAAGGAAGAGGCGGCGACAGTGGGCTGTGGGAGAGCTGGGAAGGGGGAGGGGAAGGAGGGAGAAAGGCAAGGACTACCTGAAATTGGAGGTCAATGTTCATACTGCTGGGGTGTAAATGTTCTACATTTCTTTTTGATAATCGTACCCTTTGATCTGTCATTTTCACGCCTCACTCTCCCATATCTCTGTCTCTCTCTCCCCTGACTCTCAGTCTGAAGGAGGGTCTCGATCCGAAACGTCACCCATTCCTTCTCTCCAGAGATGCTGCCTGTCCCGCTGAGTTACTCCAGCATTTTGTGTCTACGTTCCTTTTTTATCTTTGTTTATATTTAAATACTTTCCCTAGCTAGCCCAAGGCCCACAACAGCTATTTTCTTTTCCCTTGTTCCATAGCCTATCATCCCGTTGGGCTTCTCCTTTGTAGATGGGATCAGAGCAAACAATGTAATAGATTTTCACTGTGAAACCCTCTGCACGGTCTTGATCCAAACCACACTGTCTTTAAGTTTAAATCTAATTTACTTTGGAGATACAGAGCGGAAACAGGACCCCTGCGGCTCACCGAATCCGTGCCGACCAGAGGTCCCTCGTAAACTAGTACTACCCTACACACACTAGGGACAAATTACAAACCTTACCGAACGAAGCCAATTGACATACAAACCTGTACGTCTTTGGAGTGTGGGAGGAAACCGGTGAACCCGGGAAAACCCGCCCGGTCAAGGGAGAACGTGCAAACTCCGTAAAGAAAGACTTGGATTTGTAAAGCACCTTTCATGATCACGGCTTGTTTAATGGTACGTTGTTGTCGCTTGTACCTGTGTGTAGGATAGTCTTAATGTGCGGGGATCGCTGGTCAGTGGGCCGAAGGGCCTGTTTCCACGCTGTATTTCTAAACTAAACTAAAACAGTTCAGTGACAATCCTACTATTCATTGGGCACAATCATACTAAGTGCAAGGGGGTAAAACAAAAGACCACACTTGAGTCAGTGAACAACAGTTGTCACGTTTAAGTTAAATACATAGATACATAGAAAATAGGTGCAGGAGTAGGTCATTCGGCCCTTTGAGCCAGCACTGCCATTCAATGTGATCATGGCTGATCATCCACAATCATTACCCCGTTCGGCTTGTACGCGCTAGAATTTAGAAGATTGAGGGGGGATCTTATAGAAAATAAAAAAATTCTTAAGGGGTTGGACAGGCTAGATGCAGGAAGATTGTTCCCGATGTTGGGGAAGTCCAGAACAAGGGGTCACAGTTTACGGATAAAGGGGAAATCTTTTAGGACCGAGATGAGAAAAACGTTTTTCACACAGAGAGCGGTGAATCTCTGGAATTCTCTGCCACAGAAGGTATTTGAGGCCAGTTCATTGGCTATATTTAAGAGGGAGTTAGATGTGGCCCTTGTGGCTAAAGGGATCAGAGGGTATGGAGGAGAGAAGGCAGGTACAGGATACTGAGTTGGATGATCAGCCATGATCATATTGAATGAGGCTCGAAGGGCCGAATGGCCTACTCTTGCACCTATTTTCTATGTTTCTATGTTCTTGCCTTCTCCCCACATCCTTTGATTCCACTGGCCTAAGAGCTCTATCTAACTCTCTTTTGAATACATCCGCTGAATCGGCCTCCACTGCCTTCTGAGGCAGAGAATTCCACAGATTCACACCCTCTGGGTGAAAACATTTTTCCTCATCTCAGTTCTAAATGGCCGACCCCTTATTCTTAAACTGTGACCCCTGTTGCCATCTTGTACCCTTCAAGACTGACGTTTTAAAAAAATGTTAAACTTGGCCATAAAAGGCCCAGAGTCGTTCGATGGAGTCGCAGTGGTGATTGTGGCCAGGAGATGCATTTGGTGTCCACCACCGCTGTTCTGCCATTCTGTGCAGCTGCAGGCCACAGCCATTCCATGCACTTGGCACTTTGACCCATGCACCATTAGATTGGAGAAGTATGGAGCCATGGCCTAGATAGATTGGATGTGGAGAGGATGTTTCCCCTAGCGGGAGAATCTAGAGCCAGAGGTCATAGCTTCAGAATAAAAGGACGTTCCTAAGGAAAGAGATAAATTTCTTCAGTCAAAAGATGGTGAATCTGTGGAATTCATTGCCTCCAAAGGCTGTGGAGGCCAAGTCATTGGATATTTCTAAGGCAGAGATAGATAGATTCTTGATTAGTACGGGTGTCAGAGGTTATGGGGAGAGGGCAGGTGAATGGGGTTATGAGGGAGAGATAGATCAGCCATGATTTGAATAGTGTAGACTTATTTGGGCCGAATGGCCTAATTCTGTTCCTATCACTTATGAGCTGGAAGGTGGAAGCAGGCTCGATGGCCCAACTTGCCCACACCGACCAACATGTCCCATCTGCACTGGCCCCACCAGGAAAACGAACACCCTCCTTAAAGATGGCAGAGAATCTCTGGCACTGTGCTTGAAGACGTAAAAGGCACTTTGTTGATGCATCGACAAGATTTAATGTCCGTGCTTTCTCGACGATCAAGCACTTTCTCTTTCAAAGTGTTGGCACCGATGTAACAATGGGGAAAAAACAGCATGCAGCATTATACCCTGCAAGTTGCCATGAAACATACGGGATTCTTACCTGATAAGGTAGATAGCTTCTCTGTCTTTGTTTAAAGGCCACATTAATCCAACACGCGGGTCGAGACAACTCCTGAAATAGTGCAGTGGGAAAATAAGTGAGTTTTAATAATTGGACCAGAATTAGGTCATCAGGTTTACTCCGCCGTTTAATCATGGCTGATCTATCTTTCCCTCCCAACCCCATTCTCCTGCCTTCTCCCCACAACCCCTGACACCCGTACTAATCAAGAATCTATCTATCTCTGCCTTCAAAATATCCATTGACTTGGATAGAGTGGATGTGGAGAGGATGTTCCCACTAGTGGGAGAGTGTCCAGGACTACAGGTCACAGCCTCAGAATTAAAGGACGTTCTTTTAGGAAGGAGATGAGGAGGGATTTCTTTAGTCAGAGGGTGGTGAACCTGTGGAATTCTTTGCCGCAGAAGGCTGTGGAGGCAAAGTCAGTGGATATATTTAAGGCAGAGACAGATAGATTCTGGATTAGTACGGGTGTCAAGGGTTACGGGGAGAAGGCAGGCAAATGGGGTTAGGAGGGAGAGATAGATTTGCCATGATTGATTGGCGGAGTAGACTTGATGGGCCGAATGGCCTAATTCTACTCCTGTCACTTGTGATCTCGCGATTATGACATGGCCTGCACAGCCTTCTGTGGAAATGAATTCCATGTACCATGTATATCAACCCATGAGAGCTGGAGGAGCCTTGGTTTAATGTCTAACCTGACTGATGGTATTTCTGACTTTACTGCAATCCCTCGGGACGATACTGATGCGGCAGTCCATAATGTCTGTGCTGAAGTCTCTGGAGGGGAAATAAATTGATAAAAATGGATTAATAATGTACCATATCCTGCAAGATTAATCTGCTACAGAGTGGACCTTCAGATGACCACCAACAAGGCAGCTCAGGCCCCATCCATCCTGTCTATCTTTCAGGCAGACATAAAAGGACTCATTTAAAAAAAGACTCAATGTGCTAGGGTAACTCAGCAGGTCAGGCAGCATCTGTGGAGAACATGGATAGGTGACGTTTCAGGTCAAGACCCTTCTTCAGACTGATGGAGTTAACTCAGCGGGTCAGGCAGCATCCATGGAGAACATGAATGCCAAACCCTTCTTCAGACTGATTATAGGGAAGGAAAGGAAGAAGGGACAAAGCAAAGCCTAGCAGGTAATAGGTTGGATATAGAAACAAGGAACTGCAGATGCAGAGTGCTGGAGTAACTCAGTGAGTAAGGTATAAGGTTGATACAGGTGATGGGGGTGGTTTGATAGGCAGACGGTGCTCAAAGTCCAGAGATCAAAAGACAGAAGCTGTGAGATAAAAAGGATTGTAGGGTTGCGAATTGTGAAGCTAGAGGAAGGAATGTAGATGGAAGGGGTGGGAGAGGGAGAAATGGGTGTGAGTCCAGGTGGGACAGGGCATTTTAGTGGAGGAGAGGGGAAGGGTGTTATCTATCTATATCTATATCTATCTATACATAACTAAAACACTGATCTTGTTATCTTCCGTTTGGTGGTCTTTCTATTTGCGCACAAAAGGTTCACGATAGTGCTACGATTTTTCGCCAGTTCACTCACCGTTCTCCTGTACCATGTTTCGTTCCGATCAGTTAAATGTGGTAAAATTCAGCGAGGTTTAAAAATCTCAAAAACCGTGCGTGCGCAGATCGATCTCTTCTCCTGCCAGCCGGCGCCACGCGGATTCGTCTCTTCCCCTGTCACTCCCCGGGACGGTCCGCCCCTTCCTGCGCCATCGCGTCTTTACTGAGGGTGGCTGGCGGAGGAGGTTGCCAACTGGACTTTCGGAGGGACCCGAAGCAGCCCAGCCCGGCCCCGAGCAGCAGCCCAGCCCCTAGCAGCAGCACAGCGTCAGAGACCTGACCCAGCCCAGAGTCGGAGATGTCGCCAAACGGAAAGCGGAGACTCTGATCCAGGCGGGGGAGAACGACCAGCGCCCAGCGCCCGCTGTGAGTCCCCATCGCACCGTCAATTCCAGCCACTGGTCCCCCCCTCGCTGGCTCCTCCCCTGGCTCTTCCCCGTCTTTACTCTGAGCTCACTCCCCCCCCCCCCCCCACCTACACCCCCCCCCCCCCCCCCACACCCACCCCCCCACGAACACCAACCCCCCCGCCCACCCCCGCGACTGCCGGCGTCACATCAGTGTCGCCAAAACGTTTTGAACATTTCAAAATCCAGCGGCGCCAAAAAAAATGTTGCGACACTTGAAAAAACACCGTGTGTCAAACGCCACCACACTGCGTCACACGTCATCGCGCCGCGTATTTTTCGGTGACCTGATACGTCAGTCGCCGAAAAAATCGCCGTGAGACAGGCCCTTTACAGACAATGAGACGCAACAAGATGACTGTGAAGCTGGTACGACTTGCCGTTGGTTTGCACTGTGTGCCTGCAGCTTTGTATCTGTGGACTGGTGGGAGTGCAGATGTTTGCGGCTGGATTGATATGCGTGGGAGTGTGTGTTTGCATATTTGCGTAACCGAGCGGGCAACCTCACATTTGCAAAGTTAATCTCGGTACCCCTCTGCACTCATTAAAATGCTGCATTGGTGACGATAATAACACTGCCTATTGTTCCGGTCGAGCATGTTGCATCTGTGACGACTTGTATCGTAAAAAGGCTTTCAGCACTCTCTGTACCTCGCATGTTGACTGCCGTGTATCTGTGACTGTGTAAATATAAACACAAAATTAGTTATCCACACCTCGATTCCAGTGTCACAGGGGATGTTTTTATCCAAAAACCACCTTCACTGAATCTCAGCAGTAAATTAGACTTGTTGTGATGTCTACACCTTATCTGTAATACGGGCTTGTGTTATGTTCGTGGGTGTTATAATTCTCTCAGCGGCACGGTGGCGTAGCGGCAGAGCTACTGCCTTACAGCGCCAGAGACCCCCGGTTCGATTCTGACAAGGGGTGCTGCCTGTACGGACTTTGTGCGTTCTTCCCGTGACCTGCGTTGGTTTCATCCAAGATCTTCGGTTTCCTCCCACACTCCAGGTTTGTAGGTTAAATGGCTTGGTACAAATGTAAATTGCCCCCAGTGTGTGTATGTGTGTGTGAGAGAGAGTGTTAGTGTGCGGGGATCGCTGGTCAGTGCAGACTAAGTGGGCCGAAGGGCCTGTTTCCGTGTTGTATCCCTAAACTAAACTAAATTCATGCCTCAAGTAAGAATTTCCTTGTTCCATTTCAGTACAAATGACAATTAAAGACTCTTGGGTAGACAGAAATGCTGGAGAAACTCAGCGGGTGAGGCAGCATCTATGGAGCGAAGGAATAGGTGACGTCTCGACCCGAAACGTCACCTATTCCTTCGCTCCATAGATGCTGCCTCACCCGCTGAGTTTCTCCAGCATTTATGTCTACCTTCGATTTTCCAGCATCTGTAGTTCCTTCTTAAACACTCTTGAATCTCTTAATATCGCTTGCACAAGCTCCTTAATGGGTGAAAACTTCCACAACACAGAGTATTAGTCTGCACTGACCAGCAATCCCTGTAAACTAACACTATCCTACGCGCACACACCAGGGACAATTTTTACCCAAGGCTTTAGCCCACAAGCCGGTATGTCTTAACATACTGTAGAAACATAGAAAATAGGTGCAGGAGTAGGCCATTCGGCCCTTCGAGCCAGCACCGCCATTCAATACTATCATGGCTGATCATCTAAAATCGGTACCCAGTGAATCGGCCTCCACTGCCTTCTGTGGCAGAGAATTCCACAGATTCACAACTCTTTGGGTGAAAACGTTTTTCCTCATCTCAGTCCAAAATGGCCTATCACTTATTCCTAAACTATGAATCCAAAAATCAGTACCCCGTTCCCGCTTTCTCACCATATTCCTTGATTCCGTTAGTATATGTAACTCTCTCTTGTAGATAGGGCCCATCTTGGTCGGTATGGGTATGTTGGGCCTGTTTCAATGCCTTGTGACACCATATTCCATTCGAAGTCTCTCCGGCAGCATGGCTCCAAGCACATTTAACTAAACCCTGCACAAACCTGTTTGGCCCCAGAGCAATGTGAAGACGACTGCCTTGTCGTCCCAGTGACCCTGAACGAAAAAAAAACCATGGCGACCATGGTACGGTTTCCGTTGCCTGAGCAACCTGCAGTTGCAAATGAATCCCGAGTTGCGTTTTGCCATTGGAACAAAGAGGAGGAAGTGGAAGGTCAAAGTTGATGCATCTTTGCACGGACGGGGAACGACCTGCAAATGCGATCGACTAGTAAAACGCCCTCGTTCCTCGTTAACGATCGCCAAAGAGAAACCTGCCTCGTGTCCGTTCCCGAGAGGCCCGCGTTGATCCCCACTTGACAAGAGGCTGCGATAACCTGCCTGTCGATGGCTGGTCTATAAATGGCTGCTGCACGCTGCTTGATATTCTGCAGCGGGACATGGGGGACAGTCGCACAGCTCGGGATCGTTAAACCAGGATTGAAGAGGAGAAACGAAAATGGAAACGTGTGCAAGACAGGGGTGCAACGGAGTGCGTTCCTGTAAAACAGGACCACAAGTGTTCTCTCACCACCCACGTGAGCTGGCTGCTGTTTACACCAATGCATTGTACTTGAGATTACCATCTCTTGAGATGCTGCCCATTCTGAGAACCTCGCATGAAAAGAAACACACAACAGTTTAGACTTTAGAAATACAGGCCCTTCGCCCCATGGGGTCCGTGCCAACTCACTATCACCCACGTACGCTAAAACGATCACGTACGTACGCTACGTACCCACGTACGCTAAAACAATCCTGCACGCATTAGGGACAATTTTTCACCAAAGCCAATTAACCATTTTTTAATATAGAAGGAATGGGCGACATTTCGGGTCGAAACTCTTCTTCAGACTTCAGCCTCGACCCGAAACGTCACCCATTCCTTCTCTCCGGAGATGCTGCCTGTGCCTCTGAGTTACTCCAGCATTTTGTGTCTATCTTTGGTGTAGACCAGCACCTGCAGTTCCTTCCTGCGCAAGACTTGTTTCAATCATCTAACTATTTTTAAAAAATTAATTAACGGATTAACAATGAACTAAAGTCTGTCTTTGGAATGTGGGAGGAAACCGGAGCACATGGATTTGCTGGGAATGGAGGGATATACATCGCGTGCAGGCAGAGGAGATTAGTTTAATTTAGAAACTTAGAAACATAGAAAATAGGTGCAGGAGTAGGCCATTCGGCCCTTCAAGCCAGCACCACCATTCAATATGATCATGGCTGATCATCCAAAATTTATACCCCGTTCCTGCCTTCTCTCCATGTCCCACCTTGGCATCACGTTTGGCACAAAGGTGATGGGGAAGGGTGAGAGTTGTGCAGAGGTGAGAGGCATCTTTAGACTTTAGAGATACAGCATTTGAACAGGCCCTTTGGCCCACCGTCCCCGTACACTAGTTCTATCCGACATACTAGGGGCAAATTTACAGAAGCCAATTAACCTACAAAAACCTGCATGCCTTTGGAGTGTGGGAGGAAACCGGAGGGAACCCACGCAGGTCACGGGGAGAACGTGCAAACTCCGTACAGACAGTGCCCGTGGTCAGGATCGAACCCGGGTCTCTGGCGCTGTAAGGCAGCAACTCTGGTGGCAGGTCAGAACGATGGGGTGGTGGGGGGGGGGGGGGGGGAAGGAAGAGATTAACGTAAAATCTTCTAGCCCTTGGTTTGTTGGCTACTGAAGTGGAACATGAGGAGCTGTTATCCCTGTTTTTGTGTGGTGTTACACTGCCTGTAGAGCAAGCTAGGATTCAAACTGTGGCCTTTGAATAATGATGAGAAGATAAATTGCCACCCTGATGACTGAGGAATATATTTTGTCCAGGACTTACAGGATAACTGTCTATCTTTTATCTGAAGCAGCGTGAAATAATTTGAAGGCACGAAAGTGCTCGCAGTTTAGCTTCTCGATTGAAAGAAATCTCCTTCAGCACTGCAATGAATGAGGCAGTCTGGATCATATGCTCTGGAATAGGTACAAATAGACAATAGGTGCAGGAGTAGGCCATTCGGCCATTCTAGCCAGCACCGCCATTCAATATGATCATGGCTGATCATCCAACTCGGTATCCTGTACCTGCCTTCTCTCCATAACCCCTGATCCCTTTAGCCACAAGGGCCACATCTAACTCCCTCAAACGGCTCATGGCTCATCGTCCACAATCAGTACCCCGTTCCTGCCTTCTCCCCATATCCCGCTATCTTTAAGAGCTCTACCTAACTCACTCTTGAAAGCATCCAGAGAATTGGCCTCCACTGGCTTCTGAGGCAGAGAATTCCACAGGTTCACAACGCTCTGTGTGAAAACGTTTTTCCTCATCTCCGTTCGAAATGGCTTTTACCCCTTATTCTTAAACTGTACATCCCTGGAGAAAAGGGATAGGTGGCGTTTCGGGTCAGAATCCTTCTGCAGACTTCATAGACCCGGTCTGAAAAAGGGTCTCGACCCGAAACGTCACCCGGGAGAGAGCTGGAGAGACGGTGGATGCGGGGAGGCTGAACCGGGGTCAGCTGCAGGAGGCCCCCCCCCCGGGGACACCGAAACGGGCGGGTAGGGGGGCAGAGGGACGATGGTTCGCGGGAACTTCTCCAGCCCATCGAGCCCGTTGAGCCGACCAGGCCGCGGACTTTCAATAAATCCATCATAAAATGTTGGGGAAGTCCAGGACAAGGGGTCACAGTTTAAGGATAAGGGGGAAATCCTTTAGGACCGAGATGAGAAAAACGTTTTTCACACAGAGAGTGGTGAATCTCTGGAATTCTCTGCCACAGAAGGTAGTTGAGGCCAGTTCATTGTTTATATTTAAGAGGGAGTTAGATGTGGCCCTTGTGGCTAAAGGGATCAGGGGGTATGGAGAGAAGGCAGGTACAGGATACTGAGTTGGATGATCAGCCATGATCATATTGAATGGCGGTGCAGGCTCGAAGGGCCGAATGGCCTCTACTCCTGTACCTATTTTCCATGTTTCTACAATGGCGGTGCCAGCGAGTGTTACACCTGCAAGACGAACGTTACCGTGTGGTTGCATGTGTGCAAAGTGAAGCACCACTGAGGCATTAAACCATTGATCACCATTGCCCTGTTATGGTATGCAGCGCTGCCTCGCTCAAAAATACAGCGCCTACTCGAGTGACTGTTTACATACACTGCACTCCACAGCCTGTGTCGAAATAATAGCCGACAGGCTGATTTGATTTTAAAACAAATAAATGTGCTCAATAATCCATAAAGGATTGCAAATGTCTGGCATTGAGTTAAAAAGGCAGTGATTCAATCAATCGTTTCTAAGGACGTCATAAACTATATAAATCCCAGATAGATGGTAACTCCGGCACTGTGTGTAGGAACACGATTCTTGATTACAAATAAATAAATTGCACCGGCCACTCATTGTAAAAGTCATCGGATGCTTTGAATTTCTTTCGCAGATGTGCAGTTGGTCTGCCGGGGCTAGTCTATGAAGTCTACAGAAGAGTTCTGACCCGAAACAGGCCCTTCAGCACACCGAGTCCATGCTGACCACCAGATCACCCTGTACACCAACACTATCCCACACACACACACACACACACACACTAGGGACAATTTACAATTTGCAGTAGCCAACGTTCTCACTGTGACCACTCCGGATACATTCCTCGGAGCCCAGGAGAATGAGGGGTGGTCTTATAGAGGTGTACTGTATAAAATCATGGGAGGAATAGATCGGGTAGACGCACAGAGTCTCTTGCTCAGAGTAGGTGAATCGAGGACCAGAGGACATAGGTTGAAGGAGAAGGGGAAAAGATTTAATGCTAATCTGAGAGGTCACTTTTTCACACAAAGGGTGGTGGGTGTATGGAATGAGCTGCCGGAGGAGGTGGTTGAGGCTGGGACTATCCCAACGTTTAAAAAAAAAGACAGGTACGTGGATAGTGTTTAAGAAGGAATTGCAGATGCTGGAAAATTGAAGTTAGACAAAAATGCTGGAGAAACTCAGCGGGTGAGGCAGGATCTATGGAGCGAAGGAAATCGGCAACGTTTCGGGTCGAGAAGGGTTTCGACCCAAAATGTTGCCTATTTCCATCGCTCCATAGATGCTGCCTCACCAGCTGAGTTTCTCCAGCATTTTTGTCTAGGTACATGGGCAGGACAGGTTTGGAGGAATATGGACCAAACGCAGGCAGGTGGCACTAGTGCGGGTGGGACATGTTGGCCGGCATGGACACATTGGGCCAAAGGGCCTGTTTCCACGCTGTATCACTCTATGACTATGACCTGTACATCTTTAGGATGTGGGAGGAAACTCGAGCACGCGGTCACTGGGAGAACGTACAAACTCCGTACAGACAGCACCCGTGGTCAAGATCGAACCTGGGTCTCTGGCGCTGTGAGGCAGCAACTCTACCGCTGCGCCACCGTGCCGCCATGTTGATCCATAGCATGGGCGGAAATCCAGGGGGGGAGGGGAGACTATTATTGTCATAATATTTACATAGACTATTATTGACGCCTGTTTGGTCGTGAGAAGTCGCACAAAGAGTCGTACCTTTTTCTGGTTGCTGCTGGATATTCAACATGTTGAACATTTTCTGCCACCTGCTGTGATTATGACGGGTGCCAGCACATCGCCAAAAAAAATCGTGTAAGTGGGACAGGCCCTTTAAGGCTTCTTCAACTCATGCAGACACAATGGTCCAAATTCTCTGCTGCACTCTATATTTTATCCATTTGACAAATGAATGCATGGTGATGAGAAATAATGTTCACAATGCAGGCAACCAAGCTGGAATTCACTGCCAGAAATCGCAGCAGAAGCAGTTTAAATGATGCTTTCATTAAGAGGAAATAGACTGCTCCTATTTTGGGTTCTTGTCAATAATTTTACTGGCTTTATCATTTGTCTGGCTTTTCCTTGCATGAAAGATTAGATATAGCTCTTAGGGGTAATGGAATCAAGGGATATGGGGAGAATGCAGGAACGGGCTACTGATTTAGGATGATCAGCCAAAATCATATTGAATGGCTGTGCTGGCTCGAAGGGCTGAATGGCCTACTCCTGCACCTATTTTCTATGTTTCTCATCATGTATCTGTACCCCATAGACGGCTGGATTGTAATCATGCATTGTCTTTCCTTAAGAATAATGGGTAAGCCATTGAGAACGGAGACGAGGAAACACTTTATCTCTCAGAGGGTTGTGAGTCTATGGAATTCTCTGCCTCAGAGGGCGGTGGAGGCCAGTTCTCTGGATACTTTCAAGAGAGAGCTAGATAGGGCTCTTAAAGTTAGCAGGATATGGGGAGAAAGCAAGAACGGGGTACTGATTGGGGATGATCAGCCATGATCACATTGAATGGCGGTGCTGGCTCGAAGGGTCGAATGGCCTACTCCTGCACCTATTGTCTATTGAATACATCCAGTGAATTGGCCCCCACTGCCTTCTGTGTTAGAGAATTCCACAGATTCACAACCCTCTGGGTGAAACGTTTTTCCTCAACTCAGTCCTAAATGATCTGCATCCGAAATTGAACACATCCAGTGTAATGGCTGGAATAATGCCACAGGAGGATGGGGACGTCAATGCATGGTGCATATTTGTGGCACTTACAACTTTGAGGCACTTGGAAATAATTTTAAGGGGCTGTCCCTCTTGGTCGACCTAATTGGCGAGTTTAGAAGAGTTTGAAAAAATGACATGTTGAAGACCTCCTTCAAGCGGGGGCGGAAAACCCAGGGGGGACAGAGGGGACACAGGTGGCCAGAGAGGTCGGCAGCAAAGATCCTCCGCTATATCTTTGGTTGGCAGTCAGACGGGCCAGCGCAGAGAAACAGCGCTAAACCCAGCTAACTCTGCCTGTCCCGCCAGGTGAGCTTACAACCCTTCCTGGACTTGCGGGAAATATGGCCAGCGTGGAGAAGCTGCGCTGGTGTCCCGTCAGTCCAGACAGGGCTGTGGTTAACCCGGTGTGACAAGCACAGTTGAGCTGCATTAGCGCTGGATTGAGCCTCCGAAACCTCGCGCGCGTGTGTGTGAGTGTGCGCATGCGCGCGCGGCCACCAAGAAATTGTGTCCCCCCCCCGTCCCCCAGTCCCCTCCATGTTTTGACAGCAGTTTCCACCTCTGCCTTCAACTATGTTGAAGATTAACTTCAACTAGCTACGAGTAACTTCGAGAAAATGGACACCGAATAGTGGAGAGTGAAGACGATCTCTTTCGACCTCCTTCGACCTCCCTTCAACTATGATGAAGGAACTGCAGATGCTGGTTTACAGAAAAGGGCATAACTCAGCGGGTCAGGCAGTATCTGTGGAGAACACGGATAGGTGACGTTTCACAGAGTGCTGGAGTAACTCAGCGGGTCAGGCAGCATCTGTGGAGAACACGGATAGGTGACGTTTCACAGAGTGCTGGAGTAACTCAGCGGGTCAGGCAGCATCTCTGGAGAACATGGATAGGTGGCGAATCTGGGCAAGGGGGGTTGATGGGAGGATTTTATTTAAAGTGGGGTTAATGTAAAATTAGTGCAAATGGGAGTTTAGTTTAGTTTAGAGATACAGTGTGGAAACAGGCCCTTCGGCCCACCGAGTTCGCACCGGCTAGTGATCCCCGCACATTAACAGTATCCTACACATACTAGGGACAATTTACATTTATTCCAAGCCAATACTGTATGTCTTTGGAGGAAACCGAAGATCTCGGAGAAAACCCATGTGGTCACGGAGACAATAGACAATAGGTGCAGGAGTAGGCCATTCGGCCCTTCGAGCCAGCGCTGCCATTCAATGTGATCATGGCTGATCATCCACAATCAGTACCCCGTTCCTGCCTTCTCCCCCTTTCCCAATAGAACCAGGTCTCCGGCGCTGTGAGGCAGTAACTCTACCGCTGCGCCACAGTGCCGCCCTGGGGTGGTTGATAGTAAGCATGGACTCAAAGGGCCGAAGGGCTTGTTTCCCTGCACCGTCTTGTTATGGCTCTAATACCTCCGAATAAGATTCTGTGTCAAATTTCCGTGCCTGAGTTATCTTGGGATTTTTAACTGTGGGTGTATGAGGTTGATTAAAAAAAATCCTCACAAAGGCAAGGAGACTAGAAAGGTCCAACTTCTCCATAAATCTCTGTTTTTTGTGCTGAATGTGTACACCCCATTTATAACTCATCCAAGCTGCTTGATTAGATTACAACCCCAATCAGATTATCTGCCACTAGATCTGATCATAGAAAATTAGATTTCACTGCAGTTGTTCTGGGAATGTTCTTCAAAGGTAAATAGAAATGCACGGCATGACTCTACAAGTCACATCTCTCTCTAGCTGTCTCTCCCCCTCCCTCCCCCACTCCCACTCCCACTCCCTCTCCCCCTCTCCCCCTCTCCCCCTCTCTCCCTCTCCCCCTCATCCAGTGGCACTTATTTTTGGACTGATGCTTCATGTAAGACAAAATGTGTATGAAGGAACTGCAGATGCTGGCTGACACCGAAGATCGACACAAAATGTTGGTGTAACAACTCAGCGGGCCAGGCAGCATCGCTGGAGAGAAGGAATGGGCGATGTTTCGGGTCGAGGCACTTCTTCAGACTGAAGAAACGTCACCCATTCCTTCTCTCCAGAGATGCTGCCTGACGCGCTGAGTTACTCCAGCTTTTGTGTGCCAATCTTCGGTTTAAAACCAGCACCTGCAGTTCCTTCCCACCCACCGGACAATTTACAATTGTAATCTTTGGAGTGTGGGAGGAAACCGGAGCTGCCGGGCGAAAACCCACGCAGGTCACGGGAAGAACGTGCAAACTCCGTGCAGACCGCGCCCGTAGTCGGGATCGAACCCGGGTCTTTGGCACTGTAAAGGCAGCGACTACCGCTGCGCCACCGTGCTGCCAACGGCTTAGAGATACAGCGTGGAAACGGGCCCTTTGGCCCACCGAGTTTTCCATATGAGATATCAAACGAAAACTTCGGCAGGGCAAAGGACAGTGCTGCGTAACTGTGAAGGTGAAGAGAGGAATTCTAGCTAATTGTAACCCTCAATCAACATGACGGAAGCTGATTACCCAGTCATTAACGCACTACACCTGTGGGAGGTTGCTAGCTCCCACATTAAATATGTAATAATAGAACAGACTTTTCCAACCATTATTCTCTGCTCTTCATACTACTCCTTCCTAATCCCTATCATTTTATCACTAAAGTCATCTCTGGATGATCCTGAAATGTATCATAGCTGTTTTTTTACACAAAGCCTGGTGGATGCCTGGAATATGCTGCCAGGGGTGGAGGCAAACACCATAGGGGCTTTTAAGAGGCTTTTGGATAGGCACATAGACATGCAGGGAATGGAGGGATATGGGTCGCGTTTAGTTTAGTTTTTTACTTGTCAGAAACAGGCCCTTCGGCCCACCAAGTCCTCCCTGACCCGTGATCCCCGCTCACTAACACTACCCTACACAAACTAGGGACAATTTTACATTCATACCAAGCCAATTAACCTACAAACCTGTACGTCTTTGAAGTGTGGGAAGAAACCGACGATCTCTGAGAATACCCACGCTTGTCACGGGGATAACGTACAAACTCCGTACAGACAGCACCCGTAGTCAGGATTGAACAGAGGTTTCTGGCGCTGTAAGGCAGCAACTCTACTGTGGTGTACTGTGTCACCCTGATAAAACCCAGATATCTCTAATATTTGATATTACTGCCTAAGGTTTGGCCTTTAGCTTTACCTCCTTGTATATTCTTGTATTTATTTATCACCTGCCCTTTGACCTCCATTCCCTTGACCTCCCTACTCCCGCTCTCAGTCATCGTCATGGTAATCGCTCACCACTTCCTTGCATTCCCTCTCCACCCGCATCTCCCTTTACTCCTCTGAGGAAAGGCTTGCTTTCCCTTGGGAGTTTTACATTGGGAAAAACAAACGGGGCTTCTCCAGATTCAAGGAGTTAAGAGCCTGTCCCACTTAGGTGATTTTTTTTAAGCGACTACAGGCGACTAGGCTGTCGCCAGATGGTTGCCGGCGTGTCGCCTGTACGGTCGTGAGTCGTCTCCTCAGTCGCCCAAAGAGTCTTTCTGGTCGCCGCTGGATTTTCAACGTGTTGAAAAGTTTCGGAGACAGTCGGCGACAGTGGGTTTGACGCCAATGAGCGTAGCTTGACTTCTCCTGACGTAGGCGCTGTCGAAGGTTGTCGCCAGGTTAAAGCAGGTTGTTGCCGGTGCTAACTTTTTTTTTGGTAAAGTACTGATTCTATTTCAAATTCTATGTCATGGGGGGGTCCAGTCGCTGGTTTTTCGGTGACCTGCTACGACTATGACAATCGCCAGCAGTCGCCTAAAAATAGTCTGTAGGACAGGCCCATTACTGTTGCAACAGGCGAGGGACATTGCACATTGGACACCCTTGAGGAACTCTGAAGTTCAGATGATGAAGGATCTCGACCCGAAACGTCACCCGTTTCTTCTCTCCAGACATGCTGCCTGTCCCGCTGAGTTACTCCAAAATTTTGTGTCTATCAACCTTTAGAAACTTTGCTGCACAGTGGTTGAGTCGCTGCCTCACAGCGCCAGAGGCCCGGGTTCAATCCTGACTACGGGCGCTGTCCATACAGAGTTTGTATGTTCTCCCAGTGACCTGCGTGGGTTTTCTCCGGGTGCTCCGGTTTACTCCCTCCCACACTCCAAAAGACGTACAGGTTTTCAGGTTATTTGGCTTCTGTAAATTGTCCCTAAAATGTAGGATAGAGCTAGGGGTGATTGTTGGTCGGCACGGACTCGGTGGGCCAAAGGGCCTGGTTCCACACTTTATCTCTAAACTAAACAAAACTGATACAAAAAGGACCATGCAGAATAGCTTCTTATCACAAGCAACGCAGGTGATATTTTGAAAGCCGCATGCAATGGCGCGATAAGCCGCTTTTTAATTTCTAAACCGCAGTCACCTTTACTTTAAACGGTTGGAAATTGCTGTGAGAAGATTTTTCTGATTGTCCCTCGCTGTAACTGCGAGGTAAAATGTCAGGAACAAAGTGGTTCAGAATAGCAGAGCAGCAGGAGGAGATGGTGTGGAATCACGTTTCCAAGTCCAAGCAAAGATAGAGGCAGCTGCCAGGGTGGTTCAGCTTGTTCTCTTGGTGTCCAGACATCGGCAGCTAAAAGCCTTTGGACACAAGTTCTCACTGCCATCTATTTTCCTTTCCATTCCAACTTCCAGTTAGAAGTTACTAACTAGAGGGCCTAGGTTTAGGGTAAATCCTTTCCTCTCTCAGATATTTTACCCCTTGCCGTTCCTCATTGTCTGTAGCACGTATTCACCCAGCCCCCAGCCAACAATGGCCTGCTTCTTTGAACAGAGCTAAAAGTCAGTCTCGAGCAAGGCCGCCAGCTCCACCATGTTAGGCCGCAGAGCGACCAGAGATACGATCCAGAAAAAAATCGCATCTCCGGCAAGGGTAAGAGATTGAAAAAAAGTTTGCCCCAGACCCCCCCCACCCCCTCCCCACCCACCCACCCACCCACATAAAACCATCCAGAGAAAATTAACACAAACTTTCAAAACACTAACAATAAGAAAAAAAGACGAAAAGACAGACAGACTGTTGGCGAGGCTGCCATCGCTGACGGCACCACTCTAGGTGTAATATCTTCTGTTATAACCAGCACAATGAATGCACGTCCGTCATCTTGTAAGAAGAGTTTATTTTCAACAACTAACAGAAACTTCTAGAAGGTCACATGTAATCAGTCACGAGGCCGAGGTACACTGCCTCTACCCCTGGCCTCAAGGGGTGCTGGCATTTACATTACACCCCCCCTTCAACTTTGGGGTTCCATTTAGTGTATGTACACGGCATATAAATGACAATACAGTGCCATTAAAGCCATTTAGATTTGGCTTCATTTAATCAAGGTGACCATTTGTACATTTCCCATGTATTTTTATTCAATACTCTTTTCCATTCGATTTAAATTCTGCTTAGAAACTTTAATATCCATATAGAGTTTTACATTAGAATCAATTAAGAGTGCTGCTGCTTTCCAGTTTAACCTCAAAACCTGCAAACTCTAGTGTTCTGTCTCGTTGCCTCTCGCTGCGTCTCTGCACATTGTGTCGTCTGAGAGACTGGCCCTCGTCTGGGAGACACTTTCTTGTTTCTGGGAGACTGTCTCCTCCCTCTAGGTTTCTCTCTGTGTCTGGGCTACAGGAGGTCTATCCTGGGCTACAGGTCTCTAACCTGGGCTAAAGGGCTCTATCCTGGACTACAGACAATAGACAATAGGTGCAGGAGCTGGCCATTTGACCCTTCGAGCCAGCACTGCCATTCAATGTGATCATGGCTGATCATCCCCAATCAGTACCCCGTTCCTGCCTTCTCCCCATATTCCCTGAGTCTGCTACAGGTAACCTATCCCGGGCTACAGGCCTCTATCCTGGGCTACAGGCCTCTATCCTGGGCTACAGGCCTCTATCCTGGGCTACAGGCCTCTATCCTGGGCTACAGGCCTCTATCCCGGGCTACAGGCCTCTATCCCGGGCTACAGGCCTCTATCCCGGGCTATAGGCCTCTATCCCGGGCTACAGGGCTCTATCCCGGGCTACAGGCCTCCATCATAGAAACATAGAAACATAGAAATTAGGTGCAGGAGTAGGCCATTCGGCCCTTCGAGCCTGCACCGCCATTCAATATGATCATGGCTGATCATCCAACTCAGTATCCCGTACCTGCCTTCTCTCCATACCCCCTGATCCCCTTAGCCACAAGGGCCACATCTAACTCCCTCTTAAATATAGCCAATGAACTGGCCTCAATACCCTCTGTGGCAGAGAATTCCAGAGATTCACCACTCTCTGTGTGAAAAAAAAAAAAATAAATAAAAAAAAAATAAAAATCCTGGGCTACAGGCCTCTATCCCGGGCTACAGGGCTCTATACTGGTCTACAGGTTGTGCCTTGTGACTGATAACATGTGACCATTTTTTTCAAACTTTTCTTTTTTCTTCCTGGGACTGGGACTGGTTGACCTTCCTCGACTCCGAGCTGTCTTCTTTTTCTTCTTTTTCATCCCTCAGTCGCTCATTCTCGTTCTTCTTCTTCTTCTCCTCGCATGGCGAGTGGTCCCGGTGGCTTGAGTCCCTCCATTTTTACTTCTGACACCATGTGATATCTTCTGCAAGACCCTGTTGTGACCAGCACAGTGAATGCACGTCCGACATCTTGCAAGAAGAGTTTATTTCCAACAACTAACAGAAACTTCTAGAAGGTCACATGTTATCAGTCACGAGGCGCAGGCACACTGCTTCTACTCCTGGCCTCAAGGGGGCGCTGTCATTTACATTACACTAGGGACAGAAGCCAATTAATCTACAAACCCGCATGTCTTTGGAATGTGGGAGGAAACTTGGGCACCTGGAGAAAACCCACGCGGTTGCAGGAAAAATATGCAAACTGCATGCAGACAGCTCCTGAGGTCGGGATCGAACCCATGTTTCTGGCGCTATAAGGCAGCAACTCTACCACTGCGCCACCGTGCTGCCCTTATCGAGTTAACTTGCGGATGCACCTTATCATCTTGCTGCTGGTTGGCCGTATGATAAAAGCCGTAACACTTCAAACGATAATTTTGAGCATCTGAAGCTCTTTGAGACGCCTCGAGAATGTGACACGTATTTTTTAATTGCCAGAATTGCTTCTTTCAAGTGATAGTTAGAGTGTGCTGGGGCAATCACTCTCAGTGAGTGTCGTGCTAACTTGAAGGCATATTTCATGCCTTGTTAGTTTGCCAGCATTTGCAGGCTGAAATCTGCTCACTACCATTCTTTCCTTAAAATTGAGCGGCCCCTTCTGATCTGGGCTGCTGTTGTGTCATGTCGAAGAGGATTCTATTCTCCTAAACTTGTACAGGTGCACGGTAGAGAGCATTCGGACTGGTTGCATCGTGGCCTGGTTCGGCAACTTGAACGTCCACGAGCGGAAAAGACTACAAAAAAGTTGTGACCACTGCCCAGTCCATCACCGGCTTTGACCTCCCCACGATGCAACCAGTCAGAATGCTCTCTACCGTGCAGCTGTACAAGTCGAAGGGATCTATCATAGTCGCTGCCTCAAAAAGGCAGCCAACATCATCAAGGACCCACACCATCCTGGCCATACATTCATTTCACCATTGCCATCAGGAAGAAGGTACAGGAGCCTGAAAACTGTAACGTCCAGGTTCAGGAATAGCTTCTTCCCCACAGCCATCAGGCTATTAAACACGACAACAAATAAACTCTGAGCTCTGAACTGCAAAAGACTATATTAATATTGCACTATATATTATTTATTGAATTTTTTTTTCTCTTTCCCCGTTATATACAATGTTTACACATGCACATATTCTGTTGTGCTGCAGCAAGTAAGAATTTGGGGCATATGATAATATAACACTCTAGATTCTCATGACTCTTGACTCTTCTCCGTACAGCTTACAGAAGGGATTTCAATCATGGTAATCTCTGGAGAAATGCAGAACCAGGGAAGGTTTGGCTGAGCCAAACCAGACCATGATGGAGAAGGTGAGGACAGACTCTACGATGGCCATATACAATTGGACCATCATTGCCTGTGGCAGATTGTGTTTCCTCAGCTGCCGCAGGAAGTACATCCTCTGTTGGGCCTTTTTGACTGTGGAGTCGATGGTGGCCTCCCCATTTAAGGTCCTTGGAGATGATGGTTCCAAGGAATTTAAAAGACTCCACTGGTGTTGTTGATGGTGAGTGGGGTGGGGAGAGGGGGAGCTCTCCTAAAGTCTACTATCAATTCCACTGTCTTGAGAGAATTGAGCTCCAGGTTGTTACGATGGCACCAGGATGCCAGCGGTGTCACTTCCTATCATTGAAGAAACTTTCATTTCTATAATGTAAAATCTTGAAGGACACAGTGAACCAGATTATAGAACAATCATACAAACTTTCCTGCAACATCCTATTTGATTTAGTCCATCAAGGTTTTGCTGACAAAGTCACCCCACACTGTGACTTCACAATGAGATTTTACCAACTATTTAGTTTAGTTCAGTTTAGAAATACAGTGTGGAAACATTCTCTTCAGCCCACGGAGAGCCAACCAGCGATCACTGTACACTAACACTATCCTACGCACACTAGGAATAATTCACAATCTTTAGCCGACAGAACTGGACATTTTTGGAATAGGGAAGGAAAATGGAGAAAAACACACATGTTCACGGGGAGAACGTAAAACTCCGCACAGACAGCACCCGAAGCCAGGATCAAACCCGGGTCTCCGGTGCCGTGTTGCAGCAACTCTACCGCTGCGCCACTGTGCCCTATTGGTTTATGACTGTGAACGGCTCAGTGAATAGTTGCCCTGTTGTAGTTCCCCGAGCTAACCATGATCCATTCTACATTGTCCTTGATCTCATTCTCCTTTGATCTCTCATTTTCGCACCTCGCCCTTCCATATCTCTATGTCTCTCCCTCTGACCCTGACTCTCAGTCTGATGAAGGGTCTCGAGCCGAAACTCCACCCGGAGATGCTGCCTGTCCCTCTGAGTTACATTTTGTGTCTATCTTCAGCTCCACTTTCAGCATTGAGGGATGGTTCATTTTCATTCTGATCATGTCAAAGACTAGGAAATTGCTCAAGGTCCCAGGAGGACCTCTTGTACCATACCTTGTATGCTGTAACAGTGGAATATTACCTTCCAAGGTCTTTGAATCGAGAACAAAGCATGAATATCCGGAGGTTGCAGTCGAGTTGCAGACCTCAGCGCAGGCAGTCCCGCTCCGCCAGAGCCCGCGGAACTCTTGATGGTCCTAATGGGAACAAGGGGAGCCTCGTTATCTCGCCGTTCTTCAATTCTGAGCCCCAGACATTCCTGGAATGCAGGAATTCATTGGGGTAATACCTTGGCCAGAACCATCTGGTGAGTGCAGAATGTTCAATTCTATTCACAACTCCTAGGGGAATGAAGCAGCCCTTGTCTGTATGCAGCCAGCCTTAAACAACATTCTAGACTGATAATGGGCAAGTGAAATATCGAGGTGGCGCAGTGGTAGAATCGCTCACTCACAGCGCCAGAGACCCGGGTTAGATCCTGACCACGGACGCTGCCTGTACAGAGTTTGTACGTTCTCCCCGTGACCACGTGGGTTTCCTCCAGGTGCTCCGGTTTCCTCCCACAATCCAAAGACGTACAGGTTTGTCGGTTAATTCGGTTTCAGTAAAAATTTGGGAAATCGCCCTTTTAGTGTGTAGGATAGTATTAGTGAGCGGGGATTGTTGGTCGGCGAGCACACGGTGGGCCGAAGGGCCTGTTTCCGCGCTGTATCACTAAAATAAACTAATTGACCAGATATTGTAGATTAACCATATTAGTCTGCCTTTACTACATGTATCACCACACATATTGTGCATGCGGCACATTCCGTATGTACTCCAGTCCAGATCTTCATCCCAACCCCGGACTGTTGATAACGGCACATCGCCATGTCATGGTCAGACTTGATGCTGGCTAGGGAGACGATAACATGTATTGTTGCCTCCGCTGGTGTTACACTAACGACTATGAGTTGGTACTCCTGTGCATGGGTCTCATTACACAACGGACATCAAACTGAGACCGAATGCTTGCCGTTTCCAAACCATTGACTCATCTTGAAATCATCCTAAAAGTCTCCAGCTGCATAATTGAACCTTGCTGACCTTAATACAATTATTAGGCAAAAATCAAAGCAAGACAAAATGTTCTGAATGATGAGAAGTGAGTGCAGGGGACAGGCAGTGGGAGTAGGTTGGGACAATTTGTCCTCTGCGATACCCAATGTTATGGATTAAATGGATTAGACATCAGGCCTGCAGTGGCCGAGAAAATAAGCTCTCAGCTTTTAAAACATTTTCTTCCAAAAAATATACTTTTTATTCTTCACAATATATTGGGCTATAGGATTGATTTTATTCAAGTAGGCCATGTTCGTCAGTGATAGGAGCAGAATTAGGCCATTCGGCCCATCAAGTCTTCGCCACCATTCTGATCTATCTTCCCCCTCTTAACCCAATTCTCCTGCCTTCGCCCCACAATCCCTGATACCCTTACAAATCAAGAATCTGTCAATCCCTGCCGCACCCCTCTGGCTAAAGCAATATCTCCCCATCTCCTCACCTCCATTCTAAAGGTATCTCCTTTTATTCTGAGGCTGTGCCCTCTGGTCCTAGACTCCCCCACTGCTGGAAACATCTTTTCCACATCCACCGGTCTAGGCCTTACTTTATTCCTTAGGTTTACGGGATACTGAGTTGGATGATCAGCCATGATCATATTGAATGGCGGTGCAGGCTCGAAGGGCCGAATGGCCTACTCCTGCACCTAATTTCTATGTTTCTATGTTTCTATGTTTCAATGAGATCTTCCTCATCCTTCTCAGCTCCAGCAGGTTCAGGCCCAGAGCCTTTCAATCCTTGACTGCCTTGTTTGACATGTTCACAAATGTATTCGAGCAACCTAGTAAATAAATTGGAAATAGTGTAGATTGTAAAGTGTCCCTAGCGTGTGTAGTGTGTGCTAGTGTAACAGGGCTGACTGGTCGGTGCTGTACTCGGTGGGCCGAAGGGCCTGTTTCCACGCTGTATCTCTAAACTAAACTAAAATCTAAAGTTACATCCCCACTTCACACTGAATTGTAATTTAAACGTAAACAGGCACCTCTTCTACAGTGAAGAAGGGCCTCGACCTGAAACGTCACCTATTCCTTTTCTCCGGAAATTCTGCCTGACTCACTGAGTTTAGTTTAGCTTAGTTTGTTTTAGAGATAAGGCGTGCACTGAGTCCGCACTGACCAGCGATCCCTGCACATTAATACTACCCTATACTACACACACCAGGGACATTTTTATTTTACATTTACACACTTACCTAGCCAATTTACCTACAAACCTGTACATCTTTGGAGTGTGGGAGCAAACCGAAGATCTCGGAGAAAACCCACGTGGTCACAGGGAGAACGTACAAACTCCGTACAGACAGCATCCGTAGTCAGGATCGAACCTGGGTCTCTGGCGCTGTAAGGCTGCAACTCTACCCCTGCGCCACTGTGACGCCCAGTTACTCCAGCTTTTGGTCTGAAGCCCTTCTTCAGTCTGAATCCAAGTTAATCACCGTATGTGGCTAACTATCGCAGTTCTTTCTGGCGGAAGGTAGCTCAGTGGTATTGTTTCAGCTTTGTGTGCATGTGGGCTTTTGCGTTCAATCCTTGTTAGCTCCAGTCAAGCTGTTAAAGGTTCCACTGTAATCATTAAAGTATATAGAGGCTCACAATCTAATTCCAAAACATGTTCACTACTACCGCAGTCTAATGCTCGCTGCTACACCACTGACTTCAAAGAGGGTCTGGGAGTATCTTTATTCAAAAGGGCGGCACGGTGGTGCAGCGGTAGCGTTCAATCCCGACAACGGGTGCCGTCTGCACGGAGTTTGCACGTTCTCCCCTTGACCTGCGCGGGTTTGCTCCGAGATCTTTGGTTTCCTCCCACACTCCAAAGACGTACAGGTTTGTAGATTAATTGGCTTGGTGTAAATATAAATAATCCCTCGTGTGTGTGTAGGATAGTGTTGATGTGCGGGAACGGACTCGGCGGGCCGAAGGGCCTGTTCCCGCGCTGTATCTCAAAACTAAACTCAACTAAGAAAAGCATTTTCCCGGTCTATGTGTGAAGGAGGGTTGTGATGCAATCTCGTGGGCAGGAGATACAAGGAACTGCAGATTCTGGAATCTTCAGTAAAAACACAAAGTGCTGGAGTAATCCAACAGCTCGGGCAACACCTCCAGTATGAAGGGAATGGAGAGGCGATGTTTCGGGTCGGGACCCTACTTCAGACTTTGTCCTGTCCTCACTTCTTTCCAGCTCCCCCCCCCCCCCCCCTCCCCCCCCCAACCACAATCAGTTTGAAGAAGGGCCCCAACCCGAAACATTGTCCATCCATGTGCTCCACAGATGCCGCCTGACCCACTGAGTTACCAGTCGATAAGTCAACTATAATGACATGTCATGTAGAGAAGATTTACGAGGTTATTGCCTTGCCAGTGCCTGAGCTATAGGGAGAGGTTGAGCAGCCCAGGACAAAATTCCTCAGAGCACAGGAGATCTTATAGATCTCATAGATACAAATTCATAAAGGGAATAGATCGGATAAACGCACACTGTTGCTCATAGAAGGGGAACCGGGAATCAGGGGACATAGGTTTAAGGTGGTGGGGGGGGGGCGGGGGGAGCTTTAATAGGAACCTGAGGGGTAACCTTTTAACACAAAGGGTGGTGGGTGTATGGAATGAACTTCCAGAGGAGGTGGTTGAGGCAGGTACTGTCACAAGGTTTAAGAAACCCTATCAACATACGAGAAATCAAATTCCTCGTATGTTGCAAAACATACTTGGCCGATAAAGTATGATGGCACACAAAAATGCTGGAGAAACTCAGCGGGTGCAGCAGCATCTATGGAGCGAAGGAGATAGGCAACGTTTCGTCCCGAAACGTTGCCTATCTCCTTCGCTCCATAGATGCTGCTGCACCCGCTGAGTTTCTCCCGCATTTTTGTGCACCATCGATTTTCCAGCATCTGCAGTTCCTTCTTAAACAATAATTCTTAAACAATTCTTAAACAATTCATGATCAGCCATGATCATATTGAATGGCGGTGCAGGCTCGAAGGGCCGAATGGCCTACTCCTGCACCTATTTTCTATTTCTATAGAAACATAGAACATAGGTGCAGTAGACCATTCGGCCCTTCGAGCCTGCACCGCCATTCAATATGATCATGGCTGATCATCCAACTCAGTATCCCGTACCTGCCTCCTCTCCATACCCCCTGATCCCTTTAGCCACAAGGGCCACATCTAACTCCCTCTTAAATATAGCCAATGAACTGGCCTCAACTACCTTCTGTGGCAGAGAGTTCAAGAGATTCACCACTCTCAGTGTGAAAAAAGGTTTTTCTCATCTCGGTCCTAAAGGATTTCCCCTCTATCCTTAAGCTGAGACCCCTTGTTCTGGACTTCCCCAACATCGGGAACAATCTTCCTGCATCTTGCCTGTCCAACCCCTTAAGAATTTTGTAAGTTCCTATAAGATCCCCCCTCAATCTTCTAAATTCTAGTGAGTACAAGTATGATTATGATTATTATGATTATGAAATGGGCTAAACTCAAGCAGGTGGGACTAGTGTAGATGGGACATGTTGGTCGGTGTGGGCAAGTTGAGCAAGTTTCCACACTGTATCACTCCATGATTTTGTGACTCTAAATCCTTGTTATCGTGGAGGTATGAGGGGGGTTGATTTTTGAAATGTTGTTAGGCCCTAAATTGCACATAGTGTTCAGGGAAATATAAGCACACGCCAACCTGCTGGAGTGGCACTGTTGGCTCTGCCTGGTCCTCTTGATACTTATTGTTCATGATGCTGAGTGAAGCCATCGGATCAGAGGATGAATATCACCGCGTGGCACCTTAACAATCCGGAAATGAGCCTGCACGACCCTTGAAGAAACGAACCGCTGTTCAATCTGAGCGCGGTGATTGAAAATTTATAGCTACATCTCGGGGACAGAAACCCTTGACAGGCAGATTACTAACATCCGAGACCTAAGAGCCAAAAGGCATCAGCAAAGTCTGAGAGATTCTTTTGAAAGGCAGGCATGGCGCGAAGATGCTCATAAATTAGAGTTTGCCCTCAGTTGTTGGTGCTTTCGTTTGGTTTAGAGACGCAACACGAAAACAGGCCCTTCGGCCCACCGAGGCCGCTCCGACCAGCGATCCCTGTCCACTCAGATTCAGATTCAGATTCAGATTCAGATTCAATTTAATTGTCATTGTCAGTGTACAGTACAGAGACAACGAAATGCATTTAGCATCTCCCTTGAAGAGCGACATAGCAAACGATTTGAATACATAATAATAAGTGTCCGGGGGGGGGGGGGGGGGGGTGGCGATTTGCAGGCACCGAGGTACGTTGTTGAGTAGAGTGACAGCCGCCGGAAAGAAGCTGTTCCTCGACCTGCTGGTTCGGCAACGGAGAGACCTGTAGCGCCTCCCGGATGGTAGGAGGGTAAACAGTCCATGGTTGGGGTGAGAGCACTAACGCTATGCTACGCACATTTGGGGCAATATTTATGTGAATTATTCTGTGAACGCTTATGTAAGGCAGATTCTAGATAAGTTGGAATCACCATCCCCTGCGTGAAATAACTCACTGTGAGTATTCACGGTCTCAGCTGCGCCCAGGGCACTTTCTGTGGTGTGCGGCCTTCTGCGTAAGCACCACCGCCATTGCCGACTTGTTTCCGATGTAAACACGAGTGATGGTACAGGGTTGTAGAATTCACAAACTGCCGTGATTGCTCTAGTCAAAGTCAAAGTCAAAAAAAAAAAAAAAAAAAAAAAGGTCAAAGTCAAAGTAGCCTTTATTGTCATTCACACCTTGCGGTCTGAACAAAATTTTGTTGCCTTGCAGTCCTACATATAGTAAAAAAATGACAAAAACACACAATAAACACAAATTAACTTCCACCGCGGATGATACAGCAGATACCTAAGGATTGAGTACAGGATCGTTTACGTAAGTACGAGTTTACGCAAGTCGCCTATTGCATAAATAAGGGATTGTCTGTAAATTCTACCATGTTTTGTTTTTTTGTTTAGTTTGGAGCAAAGATCCCATGGCGAGCAAGATAGATCACTCGACGAAAAATATGTTGTACGGTCATGGGCAGATTCATGGGTAATTTTCGGCCCCATTTCCGTAACCGGCTTCCGTCTCCGCACCAAAGTTCCCGTAGATACTAGTGCGGAGACGGAAGCCGGTTACGGAAACATCCTCGTAAAAATAAAAGTTATTTGGTGAAAATCTTCTCCTCATTTTCAGAATTATAATTTATTAACACAAAGTGGTCCCCCGCAACGTTGATTACACTGCCAGTCGGGTCGGGTCGGGTCGGACCGGGTCGGGCTACTGAAATGGATGAAAAAAAGGAAAAAGGCCCACGTTCCGCTCCGTTGCGCACTACACGTCAGCCCATCCGCACCGACCAGCGATCGATCCCCGCACATTAACACTATCCCGCACACACTAAGGACAATTTATACACTTATACCAAAGCCAATTAACCGACAAACCCGTACGTCTTTGGAGCGTAGGAGGAATCCAAAAATCTCGGAGAAAACCCACGCAGGTCAAGGGGGAGAACGTACAAACTCCGTACAGACAAGCGCCCGTAGTCGGGATCAAACCGGGGTCTCTGGCGCTGTGAGGCAGCAACTCTACCGCTGTGCCGCACCACATGTTTCTTACCATTGATGTCAGGCGAGCTGCTGTGTAATTCTCTGCTTCCTCTTATCAATACTGAGGTTACATTTGCTTCCTTCCAGGCTGTGGGAATGAATTTAGAATCTATTGAATTTTGAAAGATGACAAATAGTGCATCCATTATCTTTAAAGCTGTCTCTTTCAAAACCTTGAGATGTTGGTCCTGGGGATTTATTAGCCTTCAAACCCCATTAATTTTCTCCTACACGTTCTTTCCGCTAACGCTAATCTGGCTGGCTACAACATTGTCACCGCATGCAGACTTTAAATAATCAGTCGGCAGCGTTTGAGTTATTTTATGAAGATTCCTGAAGATTCATTTGAATGGCGGATCACGGGATTCATTGTACCTACCCGTTTCCAAATAAAATCTATGGCGGGGTTAGGGGACGGCAAAATGAGCGAAGCCGTACTCGAAGGAAAGATGTTTGATAGATTTTTTTTCAGGAAAGGCTATTGAAGGTTAAGCAACCAACCAGATCAGATGGTGTAAAGATTCAGATTTCTGTTGCTAACTGAATTGCAAAAACAGGCAGCAGCAGCTGAAATGTTTAGTTTGGTTCAGTTTAGAGATAAAGTGCTGAAACAGGCCCATCGGCCCACCGAGTCCGTGCCGACCAGCGATCCCCACACTGTCCTACACACAAGGTACAGTTCACAAATTTTTTTGAACCAAAGCCAATTAACTTACAAACCTGTACGTCTTTGGAGTGTGGGAGGAAACCGGAGCACCCGGAGAAAACCCACAAGGTCACGGGGGAAGAACGTACATAGTCAGGATCGAACCCAGGTCTCTGGTGCTGTAAGCGCTGTAAGGCAGCAACTCTACCACTGGGCCACCATGCTGAAATGCCTACTTTTGTATTTCTTTTTGTCTTCACACATTTGGAGGCTGAATTCTATCGAATTTGCATTGCACCATAACTGTTATTTCGTGATCAACAAGATCACAATATTAAGACACACAAATAGGCTTCTCATTATACAAATTCTGCTGGAATTTGAATGAATAAAACATCTTCTTTTCCTTCGCTACCCTGCCCAGACCATTGCAAATGTTTTGCGTCAGGAAGTTTCTGCACGACATTTGTCTGAAATTAACAAAGCATTTGAAAGTCTTGGACGAGCATCGACAATGTGAATTTTAGGTCAAAAGCGTTGCCTACCCGTCACTTTAAACATGTTGAGTTACAATGATGCCATATCATTGCACACAAATTAAAATTTTGCAGTCTACTAACGAGCCCAAAAATAATCACCATTAGATTTTGGATATACTACAATCGGCTGATTGAGATGTTGACTCTTTCAACCATAGCGTCATGAAGTCATACAGCATGGAAACAGGCCCTTCAGCCCAACTTTCCCACACCGACCAACATGCCCCATCAACACTCGTCCCACCCGCCTGCGTTTGCCCTATGGGCCTCTTGAATCTGTCCTATCCCTGTACCTGTCCAAATGTTGTGATAGTACCTGCCTTAACTACCTCCTCGAATAACTCGTTCCATATACCGACCACCCTATGTGTGAAAGAAAAGGTTGCCCCTCAGGTTCCTATTAAATCTTCCCCCCACTCACATTAAACCTATGTCCTCTGGTTCTTGATTTCCCTACTATGTGTAACAGACTTTGTATTTACCCAATCTGTGCCCCTCATGATCTTATCCACCTCCATAAGATTACCCCCTCATCCTCCTACACTGCAATGAATTAAGTCCTCGCCTGCTGGACCAATACCCCATCTATTCCTTGTCTCAACCAATTTTTTTTGTACCTTTTCATATACCTGGCTCCCCCCCCCCCCCCCCCCCCCTCTCCAACTCTCAGTCTGAAGAAGGGTCTCGACCCAAAACGTCACCCATTTATTCTCTCCAGAGATACTGCCTGTCCCGCTGAGATACTCCAGCTTTTTGTGTCTATCTTCAGAAACGCTTCCTCTGGCTTTGAATCTCCTGTGCATTTCCACATTTCCTTTATTTTAGATTTTACTTCTTTGGTTTTCATGTACCTCCAGTTGATCGCAATAGACAATAGACAATAGGTGCAGGAGTAGGCCATTCGGCCCTTCGAGCCAGCACCGCCATTCAATGTGATCATGGCTGATCATCCACAATCAGTACCCCGTTTCTGCCTTCTCCCCATATCCCCTGACTCCGCTATCTTTAAGAGCCCTATCTAGCTCTCTCTTGAAAGTATCCAGAGAACCGGCCTCCACCACCCTCTGAGGCAGCGAATTCCACAGACTCACAACTCTCCGTGTGAAAAAGTGTTTCCTCATCTCCGTTCTAAATGACTTACCACTTATTCTTAAACTGTGGCTCCTAGTTCTGGACTCCCCCAACATCGGGAACATGTTTCCTGCCTCTAGTGTGTCCAAACTCTTAATAATCTTATATGTTTCAATAGGATCCCCTCTCATCCTAAATTCCAGAGTATGCAAGCCCGGCCGCTCCATTCGCTCAGCATATGACAGTCCCACCATCACGCCAAAATGTGTACGTTTCTGTACCATTGCGATGTCATGCAATATTCATTCACTTTAACCTTTCAAGCATACGGCAGTGTGTCAGAGTGCCAGCTTCTTGCACCTGTTTGTAGATGCAGCCACAGATGCATCTTATTTTTCAAAGTTAACCCACGCAAGCTGTGAGTAATGCTGGCAGAGCCAATCTCTAGTCAAGTCAAGTCAAGTCAAGTCAAGTTTATTTGTCACATACACATACGAGATGTGCAGTGAAATGAAAGTGACAATGCTCGCGGACTTTTGTGCAAAAGACAAACAACAAAACAACCAAACAAATTATAAACACAATCATAACACACATATTCTTTTACATAATAAATAATGGAAGGAAAAACGTTCTGTGGAGTTAGTCCCTGGTGAGATAGGCGTTTACAGTCCGAATTGCCTCTGGGAAGAAACTCCTTCTCAACCTCTCCGTTCTCACCGCATGGCAACGGAGGCGTTTGCCTGACCGTAGCAGCTGGAACAGTCCGTTGCAGGGGTGGAAGGGGTCTCCCATGATTTTAGTGGAGGGAGCCAAAATGGAGCTGGCTATGGTTGCAATGAAGATTTTCGCAGGCAACTGCACCAACCTCCCGCAACCAGAGAGTGCTGAACTGAGAACAGTGAAAGGCTTGGAGAGACCATGTTCCCACTAGCGGGAGAGTCTGGCACTGGAGGTCATAGCCTCAGAATTAAAGGACGTTCTTTTAGGAAGGAGATGCTGTGAAATTCCTTCAGTCAGAGGGTGGTGAATCTGTGGAATTCTGAGGCCAAGTCAGTGGATATTTTTAAGGCAGAGATGGAGAGATTTTTGATCAGTCCGGGTGTCAGAGGTTGTGGGGAGAAAGCAGGAGAATGGGGTTAGGAGGGAGGGATAGATCAGCCATGATTTGACCGTTTGACCTGTTTTTACAAAATGTTAAATGGCCAGCTCGACATAGATTACAAAACCTACACCAAACTCAAACCAATTAGGAGCAGACGAGGGCATTCGATCCTATTTGAGATTCTAGCTACCAAGACAGATGTGTACAGCAATTCGTTCTTCCCCCGCACAATTAAAGCATGGAATAGTCTTCACCCTACCATAGTTACCCAACCAGATGCAACTAAATTTAAGGCAGCTCTTTCTTCCCAAAAACTCTTTCTGGCTTAAGTCCCCCCTCCAGTTCAAATTCCATTTGGAATATTTTGGAGGACCAAGAAACCAAGAACCAAGATTGAATGGCGGAGTAGACTTGATGGGCCGAATGGCCTAATTCTACTCCTATCACTTATGACCGATCTACCTCTGATGTCCCTCGAAATATCCTTGACCGGACTTTACTGGATTTGCCTTGCACTAAATTTTATTCCCTTATCACGTGTCACTGTGCACTGTAAATGGATCGATTGTAATCATGTATTGTCATTACGCTGACTGGATAGCGCGCAGCAAAAAGCTTTCGCTGCACCTCGGTACACGTGACAATAAACGAAACTGAACTGAAGTAAACTTCGGGGGCAGCAGCAGCTGGAACTGCAAAATGATGCCAAGATGGGGCCTCTTGCAATGGGCTCGGTGGAGTGCTCTGCGCAGTCGGCACTAACTGGGGCGATTGTGCGTATGTACGGGGATAGTCTGGCGGATCGGTATGCATAAGGTGTATTTCACTGTACCTGGTACATGTGGCAATCAAGAGCCCATATTATGCCTGACCATGTGCATAGGAAGGAACTGCAGAGGCTGACTTACCGCAAAGATAGACACAAAACGGTGGATAACTCAGCGGGACAGGCGGCATCTCTCGAGAGAAGGAATGGGTGACGTTTTGGGTCAAGACCCTTCTGCAGACCAGTAACATCACCTGTTCCTTCTATCCAGAGATGCTGCCTGTCCCGCTGAGTTACTCCACCATTTTGTGTCATTCTTTAATGCCTATCCATAATTGCGATTGGGGTGGGGGTGGGGGTGGGGGGGGGGCGGGGGGACTGCTACAATTCGCATGGTGAGGGTTTTTCCAGTGTTTAAGAAGGAACTGCAGATGCTGGAAAATCAAAGGTAGACAAAAGTGCTGGAGAAACTCAGCGGGTGCAGCAGCATCTATGGAGCGAAGGAAATAGGCAACGTTTCGGGACGAAACGTTGCCTATTTCCTTCGCTCCATAGATGCTGCTGCACCCGCTGAGTTTCTCCAGCACTTTTGTCCACCGAGGGTTTTTCCAAGTTTAGCTCAGTTTAGAGACACAGCGTTGAAACAGGCCCAACCATCCCACCAACCATCTAGGCGCGCCGACCAGCAATCGCCCAACAAACTAGTTCCATCCTGCACTCTGGGGGCGATTTACAGAAGCCAATTAACCGGGAAACCTGCACGTCTCTGGCGTGTGGGTGGAAACCGGAGCACCCGGAGGGAACCCACGCAGGTCACGGGGAGAGCAAACAAAATCATGGGAGCAAACAAAATCATGGGAGACCCCTTCCACCCCTGCAACGGACTGTTCCAGCTGCTACGGTCAGGCAAACGCCTCCGTTGCCATGCGGGTGAGAACGGAGAGGTTGAGAAGGAGTTTCTTCCCAGAGGCAATTCGGACTGTAAACGCCTATCTCACCAGGGACTAACTCTACAGAACGTTTTTCCTTCCACTATTTATTATGTAAAAGAATATGTGTGTTATGATTGTGTTTATAATTTGTTTGGTTGTTTTGTTGTTTGTCTTTTGCACAAAAGTCCGCGAGCATTGCCACTTTCATTTCACTGCACATCTCGTATGTGTGTGTGTGACAAATAAACTTGACTTGACTTGACTTGACTTGAGAACGTGCAAACTCCGCACGGACAGCACCCGACCCGAGGTCAGGATCGAAGCTGTGAGGCAGCGGCTCCGGCAGTTCACCGCGGTGCCGCCCAAATGATTCGGGTTTCTAAGGTCCCGAGCTGCAAGTAATTGAGTTACAGTCACTGGATTCCACAGTTATGAAGTTCCATGTGCCATTCAACCAGAAATGAGTGGTTGAACTCTGCAAGGAGTGACATTTTATGTGAGCAAATGGTTCTGCAAGTGAGAAATAAACGCAACCTTAAATCTTCTTTCAATTTGAAACTGAGTTTGTTACGACTGGTGTGCAGCAGATTGACGATACAGATTGTTTAATGAGATCTCTCCACAGATCAAAGGTCAAGTGTATTTCTTTTCCCACAGCTATAAGTGGATGGACATAAAAGTCCCCTTCTACAAAATGGTTTTAGTTCAGTTTTGTTTAGTGATACGGCGCGGAAACAGGTCCTTCGGCCCACCGAGCCCGTGCCGGCCAACGATCCCCGCACACTAACACTACCCTACACACACACACGATACAATTTCGCACAGAGAGTTTGTGATCCCAGCTACAAAGACAGATGCATACAGCAATCGTTCTTCCCCCGCACAATTAAAGCATGGAATAATCTCCACCCAACTGTAGTTACCCAACTAGATGCAACTAAATTTAAAGTAGCTCTTTCTTCACAATAACCCTTTCTGGCTTCAGCCCTCCCTTCACCACCTCCAGTTTAAATTCCATTTGGAATATTTTGGAGGACCAAGAAACCAAGAACCAAGTCTGTGGAATTCTCTGCCTCAGAGGGCGGTGGAGGCTAGTTCCCTGGATACTTTCAAGGGAGAGCTGGATAGGGCTCTTAAAGATAGCGGAGTCATAGAAACATAGAAAATAGGTGCAGAAGTAGGCCATTCGGCCCTTCGAGCCTGCACCGCCATTCAATATGATCATGGCTGATCATCCAACTCAGTATCCTGTACCTACCTTCTCTCCATACACCCTGATCCCTTTAGCCACAATGGCCACATCTAACTCCCTCTTAAATATAGCCAATGAACTGGCCTCAACTACCTTCCATGGCAGAAAATTCCATCACCATTCTCTGTTTGAAAAATGTTTTTCTCATCTTGGTCCTAAAAGACTTCCCCCTTATCCTTTAAAGTCCCACACTCCAAAGAGTCAGGGGGTATGGGGAGAAGGCAGGAACGGGGTACTGATTGGGGATGATCAGCCATGATCACATTGAATGGCGGTGCTGGCTCGAAGGGCCGAATGGCCTACTCCTGCACCTTTTGTCTATTGTCTATTGCCTAATTCACAATTCTACCAAGCCAATTACATTTCAGCTTCGTGTATTGTCAGGTGTACCGAGGTGCAGTGAAAAGCTTTTGTTGCGTGCTATCCAGTCAGCAGAAAGGCAATACATGATTACAATCAAGCCATTTCCAGTGTACAGATACATGATAAGGGAATGACGTATAGCCTCATAAAGATAAAGCCAGCAACGTCCGATCGAGGATAGTCCGAGGGTCACCAAAGAGCTAATAGTTCAGCACTGCTCTCTGGTTGTGGTGGGATGTTTCAGTTCAGTCCACAAACCTGTATGTCTTTAGAGTGTGGGAGGAAACCGGAGCACCCGGGGAAAACCAATGCAGTCAAAGGGAGATCGTACAAACTCCGTACAGACAGCGCCTGTAGTCAGGATCGAACCCCGGTATATGACGCTGCGAGGCAGCAACTCTACCGCTGCACCATTGTGCCGTCCTATATACTCTGTCTATTTGGAGCTGGTTCAGATTTCGCTTGGATTTTGACATACTGTTTGCTTAATTATACTGCATAAGATAACTCAGTTTACCTTATGGTCATTACTCTTGCTCATTTCCTGCAACATTTTTAATATTATTATTATTTTCTATCTTCTGTAATAAATCATGTCTCTTTCTCTGTATCTTTCACAAGGTCAGCCTTCATATGGAATCTGATAATTGCCCTGGATTCAACATCCTTTCCCCCTTTTTAGTTTAGTTCAGAGATACAGCATGGAAACAGGCCCTTCGGCCCACCAAGTCCATGCTGACCAACAATCACCTGTATACTATGTTCCATGTTATCCCATTTTTGCACCCAGGGCAATTTACAGAAGCCAATTAAACGGCAAACCTGCGTGGGTGGAAACCAGAGCACCCAGAGAGAACCCACACGGTCACGTGGAGAACGTGCAAACTCCGTACAGACAAGCACCCATGGTCAGGATTGAACCCAGGTATCTGGCGCTGTAATGGAGCAAGTCTGCCGCTGCGCCACCATGCTGCCCTTTTAGTGAATTTCACCCACGACTTGAACAGGTCTCGATATTTTCAGATTTATTACGTTTTTTTTTTGTAGATGGGAAACTGAAGGCACGATTATTAACCAGAGCAAAAAAAGACACAAAGTGCTGGAGTGACTCAGCGGGACAGGCAGCACCTCTGGAGAACATGGGTGGGTGACATTTCAGGGCCGAAATCTGAGGAAGTATCCCGAACCGAAACGTCACCTATTCATGGTCTCCACAGATGCTGCTTGCCCTGCTGAGTCACTCCAGCACTTTGTGTCTTTTTTTGCAAACCAGCATCTGCGGTTCCGTGTGTCAGCATTCAACCGTGTGACGACAACTTAAGCCATTCGGACTGTAAACGCCTATCTCACCAGGGACTAACTCTACTGAACGTTTTTCCTTCCATTGTCTATTATGTAAAGGTATATGTGTGTTATGATTGTGTTTATAATTTGTTTGGTTGTTTGTCTTTTTGCACAAAAGTCCGCGAGCATTGCCACTTTCATTTCACTGCACATCTCGTATGTGTATGTGACAAATAAACTTGACTTGGCTTGACTTGACAATTGAACGAGAAGGGTGACATGGACTAATTTGTCTTTTACTGGGTGAGGTGTGATTTTCTGGAATACATTACGTTGAAAGAATGGAGCAATAGACTCAACAGCAATTTTTAAAATAACATTGTAAAGGAAAAACCTGCAGGGTCTTATGGAAAGATGAGTCACATTTGATTGACACTAGATGGTCTTCTCAAAGAGCACAATGGATTGCATGGCCTCCTTGGGTACTATCTGATTCAATCAAGATCTTCTTCTTCTTCTTCCGTGTGGCATGCACAGCCTTGTTCTATTTGATCTTCCTTTTGTGCACGTCGAGTTGATTGCATTAGTCGAAACCGGGTGGACCACGTGAAGGTTGCAATCTTCCGCCCCATTCAATCAAGATGCGATATTATACTTCATTTGATAATGGGCTTGTGGCCATTTTAACTGCATTAATGGTTCTATTGGACTCCATCTACACCTCACGCTGCCTCAACAAGGCCAGCAGCATAATCAAGGACGAGTCGCACCACAGCCACTCGCTCTTCTCCCCTCTCCCATCGGGCACAAGGTGCAGAAGTGTGAAAACGCCCACACCTCCAGATTCAGGGACAGATTCTTCCCAGCTGTTATCAGGCAGCTGAACCATCCTATCAACAACTAGGGAGCAGACCTGAACTGCTGCCGACCTCACTGGAGACCCTCGGACTATCTTTGATCAGACTTTACTGGCTTTACCTTGCACTAAACGTTATCTCCTTTGTCGTGCATCCGTACACTGTGGACGGCTCGATTGTAGTCACGTATCGTCTTGCCGCTGACTGGTTAGCACGCAACAAAAGCTTGCCCCTGTACCTCGGTACACGAGACAATAAACTAAACTTAAGTAAAACGAATCTAAAGAAACATTATTATTTACATCATTCCGCTACGCTCATTGGCGTCAAGCCCACGGCCTCCGACTGCCGCCAAAATGCATTGAACATTTCAAAATCCAGCGGCAACCAGAAATACCCTAGGATTCTTTGGGCGACTGAGGAGACGACTCACGAGCATACAGGCGTCACCCCGGCAACCATGTGGCGACAGCCTATAGTCCTAAAAAAACACCTAAGTGGGACAGGGGCATTAGGCTTTCAACATCAGTGACTATCGATTGCATACTCAGGTCCGATGATGCCACTGAACTGCCTGAGCAGCCATTCACATTGAAATGATCTAACAGAGACCCAAGAAGCAAAATGCATGCTTTCTAGTTCACTTTTACATATTAATTTAGCTTAATTTACTTCAGTTTAGTGATACTGCGCGGAAACAGGCCATTCGGCCCAACAAGTCCATGCAGGCCAGCGATCCCCGCACACGGACACTATCCCACACGCACTCGGGAACAGTTCACAGTTTTACCACAGCCAATTATCCTACAAACCTGTACGTCTTTGGAGTGTGGGAGAAACTGGAGATATCCCACGCAGGTCACGGGGAGAACGTACAAACTCCGTACAGGCAGCACCCGTAGTCGGGATCGAACCCGGGTCTCGGGCGCTGTAAGGCAGCAACTCTACCGCTGCGCCACCGTGCCTTAGATTGTTAAATAATGAATAATGGATAAAATTAAACATTATTTAATAAATAGATTAAAAAACATTTGTTTTAAAATTTAAGATTACAAGACAGCTATAAAAAAATCAGCTTTTGTTTTATACTGTACACTGTTCTAAGCCCCCATTTAGTTTAGTGCACAATTAAAATAAACATTACGACTTTCATGTAACCCAATAAAAGAAGGGATTTTGTCAAAGGAAGTGGTTTGTAAGTAGGTACTTGAAATGAATGTCAGATCAAGTGACTCCCATTGCCTGTAATAGAGAAGGCTGCAAACAGTACAATTGCTGCAGAAACAGAGGCAAAGATACTAACTTGGAAAGTTCCACACTTAGATTCATCAGTGCTATTCTGAAAGGAACAGCGGTAGATCCCGACTGCGGGCGCTGTCTGTACGGACTTTGTACGCTCTCCGCGTGACCACGTGGAATTTCTCCGAGATCTTCGGTTTCCTTCCACACTCCATAGACGTTCAGGTTCGGAGGTTAATTGGCTTGGTATAAGTGTAAATTGCCCTGGACTTACTGAGAGTGCCTAGGAAGGAACTGCAGATGCTGGCTGATGCTTCGGCCCACCGGGTCTGCACCGGCCAGCGATCCCCGCACACTAACACTATCCTACACACACTCGGGGCAGTATACACTTACACCAAACCGATGAACCTACAAACCTGTACATCTTTGGAGTGTGGGAGGAAACTCGAGCACCCAGTAGAAAACCCGGGCAGGTCACGGGGAGAACGTGCAAACTCCGTACAGACAGCACCCGCAGTCGGGTTCGAACCCGGGTCTCTGGCGCTGTAAGGCAGCAACTCTACCGCTGCGCCACCGTGCCTCTGAGGAGAAACACTGCTAGTTTTTCTAAGGTTATTATTCCAAACTTTGGTCAATATGTCATTCTCCATCTTGCCCTTCGGCTCAACATAGATTCCCAGCTTTGTTTCCAAATCTGAACAATCTCGGATTGCCAGTGTACTGCACTGTTCAATCATTTCGCTTGGAATGATCCCATTTAGCAGCATTTTGCCATTAATCAGGTACCTGTTTCAATACTTGATTCAGCTTCATTCAAAGGAAACAACCCACTCCTTGCAGCGCACACAGCTCCATCTCCATAGACGGCAGGTCCCTGCAAAGAATATTGTATTTCATTTAATTATTTTAACATTTGTTTAATTTCACTGGTTGATAGCTGTTCTCCTGCTAAACTTAATCACCTCTATGGGGAGTAAAACATAATTGTAAGAAATTGTGAAATTGGAAGGGTTATCGTGAACCTTTAGTGCAACAAGTAAATGTCAAATACTACATATATCTGGGTACATTATAATTAAATTCAGGTAACATGGTAACCTAGTCAGGAATCCTTACAATCGGTTCCTAAGGTTTAAATTCACGAATCTCGTCTCTAATTAGACTCACCCCTCTTTGCCCAGAGTACGCAGCTTATGTAGATGTTAAACAATGTAATGTAGACTGCAGGAAATAAGCTATCACCATTTTGTCCCTGTCTGGGTTTACATAGAAACATAGAAACATAGAAAATAGGTGCAGGAGTAGGCCATTCGGCCCTTCGAGCCTGCACCGCCATTCAATATGATCATGGCTGATCATCCAACTCAGTATCCTGTACCTGCCTTCTCTCCATACCCCCTGATCCCTTTAGCCACAAGGGCCACATCTAACTCCCTCTTAAATATAGCCAATGATCTGGCCTCTTTGCTTGCTCTTGTAAGACCACATAGAAACCCTTTAGGTCATAGCTATCACGCACGTATCTATTCTGTGTAGGAAGGAACTGCAGATGCTGATTATCTTAGTATCCAAAGATAGACACAAAATGCTGGAGTAACTCAGCGAGACAGGCAGCATCTCTGGGTAGAAAGGATAGAAGGTGACGCTTTGGGTCTAGACCCTCGTTCAGATTGAGAGTCTCAAGAAGGGTCTCGACCCGAAATGTCACGTATCTATTCTGTTTTAGTTTAGTTCAGTTCAGTTTAGTTTATTGTCATGTCTACCCAGGTACAGTGAAAAGCGACTAAGGTGACTACTGCCTCGGCGGCCATGTGGTGACAAACTAGCTGCCTGTAGTTGCCTAAGTGGGACAGACCCATAAGTCTGTACTCTTGCTTTGATTAGGATGTCCTAACAGATCTGGCTGAGGATAATGTGATTAGTGCGGGTGTCAGGGGTTATTGGGAGAAGGCAGGAGAATGGGGTTAGATAGATCAGCCATGATTGAATGGTGGAGTAGACTTGATGGGCCGAATGGCCTAATTCTGCTCCTATCACATGACCTTATGGCCTTATGAAAAGCAGCCGCTGACAAGACTCCCTTACGGACAATATTTCACCCCTTTTGCAGTTCCTACTTCAAACTACATTCCTCCTAGCATCCTGCAAAACAGGAACAGGGCAGCACGGTGGCGCAGCAGTAAAGTAAAGGGCCTGTCCCATGAGCATGCGACTGCATGCAGCGAGCGCGACCAAACCGGAGCGGAGGCGGCGCGGAGGTCGAGTGATCCCGTACGAGTTGACGTGAAGTTCGAGCGAAGTCCGCGCGTGACATACGGCATCGAGACGCTGCGTATGGTGTCGAGACGCTGCGCACGGCCATCGAGGTGGTGCGTGCAGCCTCAATGCGGCTGCGGTCCGGTAGGCCGTTGCCGCGGAATTTTTGAGCACGGTCAGTTTTTCGGAGCCCCGTGCGATGTCGGGACCAGCTCCACAAAACTCCGTACGGCTCCGGCGATCGAAGTGGGACCGGCCCCACGAGGCCGAACGGCTCAAGCGACCACGTTAGGTCGCGCTTGCTGCATGCAGTCGCACTCGTGGGACAGGCCCTTTATTACCTTGCAGTGCCAGAGACCCGGGCTCGATCCTGACTTTGCGTGCTGTCCGAACGCAGATGGCAGTTTCTCCCCGTGACCTGCGTGGGTTTCCTCCGGGTGTTCCGGTTTCCACCCACACTCCGAAAGCCGAGCGGGTCCGTGGGCTGATTGGCTTGGTCATAATTGCAAACTTGCCCCCAGTGTATGTAGGATAGTGTTAATGTGCGGGGATCGCTGGACGGCGCGGACTTGGTGGGCCCCGTGAAAGATATACCTATCGCCTCTGAAATTGTTTCGAAATGCCACGCAGCCCAATGATGCAAGGGAAGTCACCATAAACAGAAAGCAATACTGATCCGATTTAGTCATGTCAGTTGAAGGATAAATATTGGCTGCGTACACTCAGAATCTCTTGCAGTTTAGCTCTATTTATGTATGCAGTCCTAATCACTCAATCAAAAATTATTAGACTTTAAAGTGCTCTTTACTTTATTGAAATTCCACAGTAAATTCCAAGCCATTACTTCAGATTGTCAAAGGTACTCTTATTCCCCCAGTGATTTTGTGCAAAGGGTTTTTTTTTCTCTTTACTGTACACAGCATTGAATTTTTCGCCCACGGTTGCTCTCGGCACTGACAGATAATTGCTGTCTGTTTTCAAGTTCAACAGGGTTATCTGATTTAATCAACTGATTATTCTCTGTGTTGTGCTCCCTGCATTTCTGCAGGCTATATATTTGTCTCTTTTACATTTTAAACCAGACATTCCTCGCCGTCACCAGAAATGCTTTGTTTCCCTAACTAGTGGCAAGTGATTTGTAGAGAAAGCAGGAACGGGGTACTGATTTTGGATGATGAGCCATGATCATATTGAATGGCGGTGCTGGCTCGAAGGGCCGAATGGCCTACTCCTTCACACCCTATTTTCTATGTTTCTATGTTTCTAGTAAACTAGCCCAAAGAAGGTTCCCTACCCACCAAGTGACGCCAATCCATGTTCTGTGTGAATTCCTCATGGGTAGCTTACAACCCAATGATATATGTTCATAGGTTCTCGCAGCAGAATTAGTCTACTCCACCATTCAATCATGGCTGGCCTTTCTTTCCCTCTCAACTCCATTCTCCCGCCTTCTCTACATAACCCCTGCCTTCCTTACTAATCAATATGCACATTGAATTCTCCAATGTCAGATAACCTCTATGTGTCTGTGGTGTGCAGGTTAATTGGCTTGGTATAATTGTAAGATGTCCCTGGTGTGTTTTGGGAAGTGCTAATGTGCGGGGATTGCTGGTCGGCACAGAATCGGTGGGCCGAAGGGGCTTTTTTCGCACTGTATCTCTAAACTAAATTAAATACCATCTTTGCTTTTGCCTCAAAAAAATGTTTCATCAGCCAAATGGAGAAGAGGTTTGATTAGGAATAAAATTGAAGCTGGATTTGATAAAAAGATGGAAGATATATATCATTTTTTGATCACCCATGGTCATACATAATTGGGTTTCAATTGGATAGCCAAACCCTAGGAAGGAGATCTTTATCTTTAAGTGACTAGTCCATTTAATTCAGTTTAGTTTAGTTTAGAGATACAGCGCAGAAACCGGCCCTTCGGCCCACCGGGTCCGCGCCGACCAGCGATCCCCACCCACTAACATTATCCTACACACACTAGGGAAAATATTTTGCTTTTATACCAAGCCAATTAGCCTGTAGGTCTTTGGAGTGTGGGAGGAAGCTGGAATACCTGGAAAAAAACCTACACAGGTCACGGGGAGAACGTACAAACTCCGTGCAGACTGCACCTGTAGTCAGGATCGAACCCACGTCTCTGGCGCTGTGAGGCAGCAACTCTACCACTGCGCCACCGTGTAGCTAATAATAATAATAATAATATATTTTATTGTCATTGCACATAAGCGTAACGAGATTTGATATGCAGCTTCCATCCGATGTCGTAACTTAAATAACTAATAAAATTTAGATTTAGATTCCCCGAGAACATGGTTTGTAAAAAGAACAGTAAAATAGTCAAAACAGTTCAACAGACTAAAGTTCAGATGTGTCTGTGCGACGTGATCATCCGAGGGAGACAGACCATGGGGGGTGGGGGGCACTCAGCAGGGCCGGTTCAGAGCCGCTATAGCTCTGGGAATGAAGCTGTTCCTGAGTCTGGAGGTTCGGGCGTAGAAGGCCTTGTAATGTCTGCCGGAGGGAAGTAGTTAGAACAGTCCATTACAAGGGTGTGAGGAGTCTTTATGGATGCTTACGGCCTTCCTGAGGCACCGTGTGTGGTAGATGCCCTCCAAGGCTGGTAGCTGGTAGCTACGAAAGCATTTGACACTACAGGTCTTGATTATAAGACGATCACCACTAAAATGAATGGGGGGGGTTGAGGAGAAAGCTTGCTATCCAACTGTGGTAAATATGTGGTACATCATGAAGAGTAGAAGTGCACTGACATAGGTGAACATGGTGCAGCAGAAGTTGGAATACAGTACAGGTGGGTTAGCTTAGAATGCTTAGGGAGAGGTGAATGAAGAGGAGAAATCAGTGGGGCCAAATATCAGCATGGGATCAGTGTGAAAGAATGCAGAGAAGAACTACGAGGATATTGTCGTCCACTAAAGTTCATGAGTGATAGGAGCAGAATGGGGCCATTCGGCCCATCAGGTCTACTCCGCCATTCAATCATAGCTGATTTATCTCCATTCTCCTGCCCTCTCCCCATAACCCCTGACACCCGTACCAATCAAGAATCTATCTACTGTATCTCTGCCTTGAAGATGTCCATTGGCTTGGCTTCTCTGTGGCGATGAATTCCACCACCCTCTGCTGAGAGAAATTCCTCCTGATCTGGGATCTGGTTTCCGGGATTTTCAATGTAAAATCTGTTAAATGGATGGGCACACTTAACATGTGAACGGCATTCGCAGTGGTGGAAATGTTATAATTTGAATCTTTTTGCTTCAATTATTTAATGAACAGATGGCAGTGGATTGGTTTGTTCTCGTGATTTAATTACGGAATGGCTTCTTTGAAGCGGAGCAAGCTGGTTTATTCAATTGTGAAGATTGTTTAATCCAGATACAAACTTTTCATATTTGCTCCGGATGTTCATTTGCATATTTCTGATGTCTGTGTACTGCTGTTAGGTAGATGAATGTATGAAAAATTAATGTGTGGGAACCTGCAGAACGAAGATCGAGCAGGACGAGCGATATTCATGTTGTGCCTTTCATGGCCTTCGTTACTGAAGTGCTTTTGAAGTGTAATTGGTATTGAAAGGTTGGAGACAGTTGACAAGTTGCACACAGCAAGGTCCTGTGAATAACACTGAGACACCCGGAGGTCTATTTCCGTGACGTCGATTGAGCTGAGGGTTGATTGAGCGGAGGTGGAACGTGTTTCTCTCTTCAGGTTCCTGGGAGTCAACATCTCCGATGACCTCTCTTGGACCCACAATACCTCTACTCTGATCAAGAAGGCTCATCAGCGTCTCTTCTTCCTGAGGAGACTGAAGAAGGTCCACCTGTCTCCTCAGATCCTGGTAAACTTCTACCGCTGCACCATCGAGAGCATCCTTACCAACTGCATCACAGTATGGTATGGCAACTGCTCTGTCTCCGACCGGAAGGCATTGCAGAGGGTGGTGAAAATTGCCCAACGCATCACCGGTTCCACGCTCCCCTCCATTGAGTCTGTCCAAAGCAAGCGCTGTCTGCGGAGGGCGCTCAGCATCGCCAAGGACTGCTCTCACCCCAACCATGGACTGTTTACCCTCCTACCATCCGGGAGGCGCTACAGGTCTCCGTTGCCGAACCAGCAGGTCGAGGAACAGCTTCTTTCCGGCGGCTGTCACTCTACTAAACAACGTACCTCGGTGACTGCCAATCACCCCCCCCCCCCCCCCCGGACACTTATTATTTTTTATTCAAATCGTTTGCTATGTCGCTCTTCAAGGGAGATGCTAAATGCATTTCGTTGTCTCTGTACTGTACACTGACAATGACAATTAAAATTGAATCTGAATCTGAATCTGAATCTGTCCATCACGCTGTTGAGATCTCAACAGCTCTTCCTCAAGATGGTCCCAGTTTTTTCAGAGTGTTTTGTTGATAAAGTTGACGTTATATTAATTTGATGATCGTTTGTTAGTAAACTGTCAACATAGGCAGTCTTTGATTGTGTTAATATTCTATGTTTATTTTTATTGTTTGAATAAAAGTAGTTTCATAATTTAAAAAAAAAAAAAAAAAAAAAGATGGTCCCAGTTTGGCCCAGACTTGTCGGGCCGAAGGGCCTGTTTCCGCTCTGTGTCTCGAAAGTCTAAAGTAAAGTAAAATGACCCCCGTGGGATCTTCTGCGACACCTTCCTCGACTCAACCTCGACTAGTGTGGCACGGTGGCGCAGCGGTAGAGTTGCTGCCTTACAGTGGCAGAGACCCGGGTTCCATCCTGACTGCGGGTGCTGTCTGTACAGAGTTTGTATGTTCTATCCGTAAGCGCGTGGGGGTTTTCTCCGGGTGCTCCGGTTTCCCCTCACACTCCTAAGACGTGCCGGTTTGTTGGTTAATTGGCTTCGGTAAAGTTCGTAAATTGTTCCTAGTGTGTAGGACAGTGCACGGGGCGATCGCTGGTCACCACGAACTTGTTGGGCCGAAGGGCCTGGTTCCGCGCTGTATCTCTAAAGTCGTTAGGTGAAATTATTCTTCTGCATTCTTCCTCAAGTGATAGACACCTTCCTCAACAACACCTCATTCAACTCCCATGACCACATCTCCGAGAGCAATATTCTCGCAGTCAGAACCTTACGCTCCTCTCCCTAGAGTAGTATTTGAACTCTCGGAGTTAAGAGCGCCGTCAATAAGCCATGCTTATCTTAATTGTTGCTTTAGACTAATTCGTTAAAGGTAACTCGAAACACAATCGGTTCTTTGAACTCGTGTTCCTTGGGTTAAATGAGCAATCAATAGATCCTCGTGCCATTTGAACCTACAAAGTTAAATTATGGAAAGAAGATGTGAAAGAAGACTGGGTAAAACATAGAAACATAGAGAATAGGTGCAGGAGGAGGCCATTCGGCCCTTCAAGCCAGCACCGCATTTCATTGTGACCATGGCTGATCATCCCCTATCAATAACCCGTGCCTGCCTTCTCCCCATATTCCTTCACTCCACTAAGCCCCTAGAGCTCTATCTAACTCTCTCTTAAATCCATCCAGTGACTTGGCCTCCACTGCCCTCTGTGGCAGGGAATTCCATAAATTCACAACTCTCTGGGTGAAAATGTTTTTCCTCACCTCAGTCTTAAATGACCTCCCCTTTATTCTGTGACTGTGGCTAAGCCGGATAGACCGTAGCATTGACAGGAGTAAAACACAAACTGCTGGAGTAACTCATCGGGTCAGGCACAGAACTCTGGAGGACAGGGATAGGTGACGTTTTGGGTCGGGAACCATCTTCAGAGATGCTGCCTGACCCGCTGAGTTATTCCAAGACCGGAAGAAATGTCAGGGAATTGTGGACGCAGCCCGGAACAGCACACCAACCAACCTCCCTTCCTTTGACTCCATCTGCACCCATACTCAATCTACACTTCATGCTGTCTCGGCAAGACCAGCAGCATAATCCAGGACCAGTCTCATCCCACTTCTCCCCTCTGCCACCAGGCAAGAGGTACAGAAGTGTGAAAACGTACACCTCCAGATTCAGGATCAGTTTCTTCCCAGCTGTTATCAGACAGTGTCATCCTAACAACAACTAGAGAGCGGTCCTGGGCTACTATCTACCTCACTGGAGACCCTCGGACTATCTTTAATCAGACTTCACTAGACTTTATCTTGCACCAAACGTTAGACCCTTTATCATATGTGGATGGCTTGATTGTAATCACGTGTAGTCTTTCCACTGACTGGTTAGCACGCAACAAAAGCCTTTCCCTGTACCTCAGTACACTTGACACTAAACTAGACTACTCCAGCACTTTATGTTTTGCTCAAGATTCCAGCATCTGCAGTTCTTTGCATCTCCATAGCCTTACTCAGATTCAGATTCAGATTCAGATTCAACTTTAATTGTCAATGTCAGTGTCAATGTCAGTGTACAATACAGAGACAACAAAATGCATTTAGCATCTCCCTGGAAGAGCGACATAGCATGTGATTTGAATAAATATTTACATTAGCATATATACAGACATAGGGTTTTTCCTGTGGGAGGAGTGTTCGGGGGAGGGGGGGAGGTGATTGGCAGTCACCGAGGTACGTTGTTGAGTAGAGTGACAGCCGCCGGGAAGAAGAAGAAGAACCATACAATGGGCAGCACAGTGGCGCAGCGGTAGAGTTGCTGCCTTACAGCGCCTGAGACCCAGGTTCGACCCTGACTATGGGTGCTGTCTACATGGAGTTTGTACGTTCTCCCTGTGACCTGCGTGGGTTTTCTCCGAGATCTTCGGGTTCCTCCCACACTCCAAAGACATACAGGTTTGTAGGTTAATTGGCTTGGCATGAATGTAGAATTGTCCCTAATGTGTGTAGGATAGCGTTAATATGTGGGAATCGCTGGTTGGTGAAGAATCTGAATCTGAATCTCTGATACATGTTGAGCCGAACCCAAGTAATTCATTTTTTTTAGTTTTAGATTTAGAGATTCAGCGCGGAAACAGGCTCTTCGGCAGAGAATTCCACAGAATCACAACTCTCCGGGTGAAAAAGCTTTTCCTCATCTCAGTCCTAAATGGCCGACCCCTTATTCGTAAACTGTGACCCTTGGTTCTGGACTCCCCCGATACGGGGAAGGTTTTTCCTGCATGTGAAAGCTGGATGCGTGGGCATCCAAACCTCAAGAACTGGACTAAAATATTCAAGAACAAAGATAGTAATCCCTTCCTTTGAAGACATTTTCTTTAATTAGCGTTCTATGGTCGGTGTAGATAGCCTGACTGCTTCACCCAGTTGAATCACAGGCAACCTCCTCCCCTTCTCGATGATGTTGGAAAATTTGGCGACTCAAAGGTTCAAAGGTTCAAAGGTTATTTTATTGGTCACATACACTGAGGTGTAGTGAAATGCTTCTTGTCAATGCAGCACATATAGAATACAGACATAACATTAATAAAGAAATGTAAACATAAAAACATCCCCCCACAATGATTCCCATTATGAGGGAAGGCACAATGTCCAGTTCCCATCCCATAGTCGGGCCTATTGAGGCCTCCACAGTTGCCTTTACGGAGGCCCGATGTTCCAGGCCGTTCTCGCCGGGTGATGGTGCTCCGGCGTCGGGAGAACCCTCTCGGCGGCATGGGACACCTGGAACGGCCGCTTCTCTTACCAGAGACCGTGGCTTCCGAAGCCAACTCCATAAAAATGGTCACGTTAGTGGACCGATGGAGTCATAGAGTGACACAACACTTTGGCTCAACTTGCCCACTCCAACCAACATGTCTCATCAACATTTGTACGGGGAGAACATACAACTCCGTACAGACAAGCACCCATAGTCAGGATCGAACCCGGGTCTCGGGCGCAGTAAGGCAGCAACTCTACCGCTGTGCCGCCCCTGAGTGGGCTGCAGTGTTGCAAAGGACCATAAGTTCACGTTCTAGCAGCAGAATTAGGCCATTCGGCCCATCAAGTCCACTCTGCCATTCAATCATGGATGATCTATCTTTCCCTCTCAACCCCATTCTCCTGCCTTTGGTCTCATTAGCCCTGACACCCGTACTAATCAAGGACCTGTCAGCTTCTGCCTTAAAAATATCCATCGACTTGTGGGGTGGGAGTTGAAAATAAGGATGAGAATTTTTCAATGTAAACTTTTATTGTGAATAGCTAATCATCACGCCATTCACACAGAGAAGGTTGGGTAAGTGACTGATCCCTTCAGTGACTTCCCTGCAGGCTGATGAACACATGCTCCATGACTCAATGATTCTGAACTACACATATAGACACAACAACAAGGATTAGGATTGAAATGGAAGGCTCCATCTGGCAACCCAACCACCTCATTTTTCATTGGGTCACACAGAATCGTCTTGGAATCGAAGATTCATCTCCTGGAGGTTGAAGTTAGCAAGGACGGAGATCAAGCACAGGGGCCTTAAGAGAAACTGTGTACTATTCTTCATTTGCTATTGAGCATTTGCATTTATTGGTTCTAGTTTAGTTTAGTTTAGTTTAGTTTAGTGCTGGCTCCAAAGGCCGAATGGCCGACTCCTGCACCTACTCTCTATGTTTCTATGTTTCTATGCAATAGTGAAGTTTTGCAAATATTTTTGGCTTCCCATTGAAGATACCAAAATCCTGAGGCATTTATTGCAAACATCTGTTTTTTTTGTTGGTGTCAGGTCAGAAATACATGAAAGGCGTAAGTGTTAACCTCATAATGATCCAATTAAAAAATTTTTTTTAAGACGTCTAGTCTAGTAAATATCTAGACTAGACGTTGCAAGATAACGTCTAGCCTCGTAAAGTCCAATGGAAGATAGTCTGAGGGTCTCCAATGAGGTAGATGGTAGCTCAGGGCTGCTCTCTAGTTGTTGGTAGGTTGGTTCAGTTGCCTGAT
>JAWMAR010001310.1:239053-309491 GCA_036785375.1 Leucoraja ocellata | reverse complement strand
TGACACACAGGTCCTGACACACACACACCCTGACACACACACCCTGACATACACCCTGACACACACACCCTGACACACAGGCCCAGACACACAGGCCCAGACACACTCACCCTGACACACAGGGTGACACACAGGCCCTGACACACAGGCCCAGACACACAGGCCCTGAGACACAAACCCTGACACACAGGCCTGACACACAGACCCTGAGACACGGGCCTGAGGCAAAGGCTCAGAGACACAAACCCTGAGACAAAGGCCCTGAGACACAGACCCTGAGACACAGACCCTGACACACATACCCTTACACACACTCCCTGACACACACTCCCTGACACACACCCTGACACACACACCCTGACACACACACCCTGACACACATGCCCTGACACACACACCCTGACACACATGCCCTGACACACAGGCCCTGACACACAGGCCCTGACACACACACCCTGACACACAGGCCCAGACACACAGGCCCTGACACACTCACCGTGACACACAGGCCAAGACACACAGGCCCTGTTGTGAGATAAATGAAACTTTCACTACTCGTAATTAACTTAACTTTATTTAAGCTTTAAGCAACTTATTTCTGCAATACACAAACTCAGAAACGTCTGGCAAACATGGCTGATTCTGCAGGCTTTTCCCGCCCGAAATACTATGCACATGCGCACACTCCCGAAATGTCCTGCGCATGCGCACACTCTAGAAGAGTTCCGCACCTGCGCACATGCGCCCACTTCATTCTCCCCTCCTATGTATAAGATGAGACGGTCAGGAGGTTTAATACGTCTTGATGACTGTCGCAGCACTGGAGCCTCAGGAGATACCGGTGATTCAATAGCTGGGGGTAGATATATTGCTTGGTCATCAACTTCACTCATATTGTTATTTAGATTTTCAATTTTAGAATTTCTTGTAAAAGTTTCCATAGAGGATGCTGGAAGTGTTCCGATTAGTGTTATCAGGAAGTGACGGAGCTGATGGAGGAAGTTCTCGATTAGTGTTATCAGGAAGTGACGGAGCTGACGGAGGAAGTTCTCGATTAGTGTTATCAGGAAGTGACGGAGCTGACGGAGGAAGTTCTCGATTAGTGTTATCAGGAAGTGACGGAGCTGATGGAGAAGATGGACATGGTGCAAGGTCACGAAGTGAGACAGTTGACTGACGTCCATCCCGATACTTGATAGTTGCATAAGAAGGGTTGACATCAGTCAGTTCAACTTCATCAACAAAAGGTTCATTCTTATTTAATCGGACATACCGACGAAGCAACACAGGCCCAAGGCTCGTCAACCATGATGGCAGAGAAGTACCACTAGAAGAACACCGTTTGAAGATGATGATCTGGTATATCATTTGACTTTAAAGCCAGTTTCACTGCTTTCCAAATGTTATACCTCTCAACCTGACCATTTCCAATAGGATGATATGCTGTTGTTTTACTTGTTGCAATTCCTCTCTTAGAAAGGTAGTCCTTTAAATCTTTTGACATGAATGAGGTGCCCCTATCAGAATGTATGTAACTTGGAAATCCACAGAATGAAAACAGTTGATCTAAACATTTGATAACTATAGCAGCTGAAATATTTGGACAAGGAAAGGCAAATGGAAACCTCGAATATTCGTCAACTAAGGTAAGTATATAAAGATTTTGTGAGGAGGATGGTAAAGGCCCTTTGAAGTCAATACTCAAACGTTCCATAGGTTGAGTAGCTTTGATCAATCTTCCTTCTTCAGGACGGAAGAACCTTGGTTTTAATTCAGCACAGATTCTACATGAAGCACACGTCATCTTCACATCTTCTGTAGAGAAAGGTAACTTTTTGGAACGAACATAGTGTAACAAACGAGTGACTCCAGGATGACACAGCCCATTGTGAAGAGCAGTGAGTGCAGAAGAATCAACAGAGGTGCAAAACATGGCAAACATGGCTGATTCTGCAGGCTTTTCCCGCCCGAAATACTTCCCACATGCGCACACTCCGGAAATGTCCTGCGCATGCGCACACACTAGAAGAGCTCCGCACATGCGCACATGCGCCCACTTCAGGCCCCCTGTGTTCAGACACACAGGCCCTGACACACACAGGCCCTGACACACACACCCTGACACACACACCCAGACACACAGGCCCTGACACACACACCCTGACACACACAGGCCCTGACACACACACCCTGACACACACACCCTGACACACACGTCCTGACACACAGGCCCTGACACACAGGTCCTGGCACACACACCATGACACACACACCCTGACACACACATCCTGACACACAGGCCCTGACACACAGGGTGACATATAGGCCCTGGCACACACACCCTGACACACACACCCTGACACACACACTCTGACACACACACTCTGACACAGACCCTGATACATAAACCCTGGGGACAGACTAAGGAATGTCCCTGCGATAGAATCTAAGGACAGAGACTCGGGAGAGACCAGATCCAGACCAGACACAGGCCCCGAGACACAGACCCTTACACACACACCCTGACACACACACACCCTGACACACACACCCTGACACACACACCGTGACACACAGACGCTGACAAACACACACTGACAAACACACCCCGACACACACACCCTGACACACACACCCTGACACACACACCGTGACACACAGACGCTGACAAACACACACTGACACACACACCCTGACACACTCTGACACACACACTCTGACACACACACCCTGACGCACACACCTTGACACACACACCCTGGCACACACACCCTGACACATACACTGTGACACACACACCCTGACACACACACCCTGACACACACACCCTGACACAATGGCCCTGTCACACACACCCTGACAGACACACCCTGACACACAGGCCCAGACACACAGGCCCTGACACACAGGGTGACACACAGGCCCTGACACACACACCCTGACACACACACCCTGACACACACACTCTGACACAGACCCTGAGACACAAACCCTGACACATAGACCCTGAGACACAAACCCTGAGACACAGGCCCTGAGACACAGGCCTGAGACACAAACTGTGACACAGAGGCCCTGAGACACACACCCTGACACACACACCGTGACACACAGACGCTGACAAACACACACTGACACACACACCCTGACACACACACACTGACACACACACTCTGACACACACACCCTGACGCACACACCTTGACACACACACCCTGGCACACACACCCTGACACACACACTGTGACACACACACCCTGACACACACACCCTGACACACACACCCTGACACACACACCCTGACACAATGGCCCTGTCACACACACCCTGACACACACACCCTGACACACAGGCCCAGACACACAGGCCCTGACACACAGGCCCTGACACACGGGCCCTGACACACACACCCTGACACACACACCCTGACACACACACTCTGACACAGACCCTGAGACACAACCCCTGACACATAGACCCTGAGACACAAACCCTGAGACAAAGGCCCTGAGACACAGGCCTGAGTCACAAACCGTGACACACAGGCCCTGAGACACACACCCTGACACACACACCGTGACTCACAGACGCTGACAAACACACACTGACACACACACCGACACACACACCCTGACACACACACACTGACACACACGCTCTGACACACACACCCTGACGCACACACCTTGACACACACACCCTGGCACACACACCCTGACCCACACACTGTGACACACACACCCTGACACACACACCCTGACACACACATCCTGACACAATGGCCCTGTCACACACACCCTGACACACACACCCTGACACACAGGCCCAGACACACAGGCCCTGACACACAGGGTGACACACAGGCCCTGACACACACACCCTGACACACACACCCTGACACACACACTCTGACACAGACCCTGAGATACAAACCCTGACACATAGACCCTGAGACACAAACCCTGAGACACAGGCCCTGAGACACAGGCCTGAGACACAAACCGTGGCACACAGGCCCTGAGACACACGCCCTGACACACAGACCCTGAGACACAGGCCTGAGACACAAACCGTGACACACAAACCCCGAGACACAGGACTGGCACATAGACCCTGACACACACACCCTGACACACACACCCTGACACACACCCTGACACACACACCCTGCTACACACACCGTGACACACAAACACTGACACACAAACCCTGACACACAGGCCCTGAGACACAGACCTGAGACACAAACCCTGACACACAGGCCCTGAGACACAAACCCTGACACACACACCCTGACACACACACTCTGACACACAGGCCCAGACACACAGGCCCTGACACACATGCCCTGCCACACAGGCCCTGACACACAGGCCCTGACACACACACCCTGACATGCACACCTTGACACACACCCTGACACACACACCCTGACACACAGGCCCTGACACACAGGCCCTGACACACACACCCAGACACACAGGCCCAGACACACAGGCCGTGACACACAGGCCCTGACACACACACCCTGACATACACACCTTGACACACACCCTGACACACACACCCTGACACACAGGCCCTGACACACATACCCTAACACACACCCTGACACACACACCCTGACACACACACCCTGACACACACACCCTGACACACAAACCCTGACACACAGGCCCTGACACACAGGCTGTGACACACAGGCCCTGACACACAGGCCCTGAGACACAAACCCTGACACACACACCCTGACACACAGGCCCAGACACACAGGCCCTGACACACAGGCCCTGACACACACACCCTGACACACAGGCCCTGACAAACAGGCCCTGACACACAGGCCCTGACACACACACCCTGACACACACACCTTGACACACACCCTGACACACACACCCTGACACACACACACTGATACACAGGCCCTTACACACAGGTCCTGGCACACACACCCTAACACACACACCCTGACACACACACCCCGACACACAGGCCCAGACACACAGGCCCTGACACACAGGGTGACACACAGGCCCTGACACACACACGCTGACATACACACACTCTGACACAGACCCTGAGACACAAACCCTGGGGACAAACTAAGGACAGTCCCTGAGATAGAATCTAAGGACAGAGACTTGGGAGAGACCAGAGGCAGGCACAGATCTAGAGGAGAGAGACCCTACGGACACAGACCATGGGGTCACAGACGTGACGCCCCCACACACCCTAAGTACTCGGAACCTGAGACAGACATTGGGGACAAATCCTGGGACACAGACCCTAGGGTGGATCCTGAGAGACAGACTCTAGGAAATGAACCCTGACACACAGGCCCTGAGACACAGACCTGAGACACAGGCCCTGACACACAAACCCTGAGACACAGGCCCTGAGACACAGACCTGAGACACAAACCGTGAGACACAGGCCTGAGACACAGACCTGAGACACAAATCCTGAGACACAAACCCTGACACACAGGCCCTGAGACACAAACCCTGAGACACAGGCCCTGACACACACACCCTGACACACACACCTTGACACACACCTTGACACACACACCCTGACACACAGGGTGACACACAGGCCCTGACACACACACCCTGACACACACACCCTGACACACACACTCTGACACAGACCCTGAGACACAAACCCTGACACATAGACCCTGAGACACAAACCCTGAGACACAAACCCTGAGACACAGGCCCTGAGACACAGACCATGAGACACAAACCCTGAGACACAGGCCCTGAGACACAGACCCTTACACACACACCCTGACACACACACCCTGACACACAGATGCTGACACACACACACTGACACACACACACTGACACACACACTCCGACACACACACCCTGACGCACACACCCTGACACACACACCCTGACACACACACACTGACACACACACCCTGACACACACACACTGACACACACACTCCGACACACACACCCTGACGCACACACCTTGACACACACACCCTGGCACACACACCCTGACACACACACCGTGGCACACAAACCCTGACACACCCTGACACACACACCCTGACACACACACCCTGACACACAGGCCCTGACACACACACCCTGACACACACACCCTGACACACACACCCTGACACACAGGCCCTGAAACACAGGCCCTGACACACAGGGTGACACACAGGCCCTGACACACACACCCTGACACACACACTCTGACACAGACCCTGAGATACAAACCCTGACACATAGACCCTGAGACACAAACCCTGAGACACAGGCCCTGAGACACAGGCCTGAGACACAAACCCTGAGACACAGGCCCTGACACACACACCCTGACACACAGACCCTGAGACAAAGGCATGAGACACAGGCCCTGAGACACAAACCCCGAGACACAGGCCTGACACATAGACCCTGAGACCAAAACCCTGACACATATACCCTGAGACACAGACCTGAGACACAAACCCTGATATACAGAACCTGAGACACAAACCCTGACACACACACCCTGACACACACACCCTGACACACAAACCCTGACACACAGACCCTGAGACACAGACCTGAGACACAAACCCTGACATACAGGCACTGAGACACAGACACTGACACACAGATCCTGACACACACACCCTGACACACACACCCTGACACACACACCTTGACACACACCTTGACACACACACCGTGACAGACAGGCCCTGACACACAGGCCGTGACACACAGGCCATGACACACACACCCTGACACACACACCGTGACACACAGGCCCAGACACACAGGCCCAGACACACAGGCCATGACACACAGGCCCTGCCACACACACCCTGACACACACACCTTGACACACACCCTGACACACACACCCCGACACACACACCCTGACACACAGGCCCTGACACACAGGCCCTGACACACAGGCCCTGACACACACACCCTGACACACACACCCTGACACACAGGCCCTGACACACACACACCCTGACACACAGTCCCAGGCACACAGGTGCTGACACACAAGTCCTGGCACACACACCCTGACACACACACCCTGACACACACACCCTGACACACACACCCTGACACACAGACCCTGAGACACAGACCTGAGACACAAACCCTGACATACAGGCCCTGAGACACAAACCCTGGCACACACACCCTGACACACACACCGTGCCACACACACACCCTGACACACAGGCCCAGACACACAGGCCCTGACACACAGGCCCTGACACACAGGCCCTGACACACAGGCCCTGACCCACAGGCCCTGACACACACACACCCTGACACACAGGCCCAGCCACGCAGGTGCTGACACACAGGGTGACACACACAGGCCCTAACACACACACCCTAACGCACAGGCCCTGACACACAGGTCCTGACACACAGACCCTGAGACAGACCCTGACACACAGGCCCTGACACACAGGCCCTCCTGACACACAGGTGCTGACACACAGGGTGACACACACACACCCTGACACACACACCCTGACACACAGGCCCTGACACACACACCCTGACACACACACCCTGACACACACACCCTGACACACAGGCCCAGACACACAGGCCCTGACACACAGGGTGACACACAGGCCCTGACACACACACCCTGACACACACACTCTGACACAGACCCTGAGATACAAACCCTGACACATAGACCCTGAGACACAAACCCTGAGACACAGGCCCTGAGACACAGGCCTGAGACACAAACCCTGAGACACAGGCCCTGACACACACACCCTGACACACAGACCCTGAGACAAAGGCATGAGACACAGGCCCTGAGACACAAACCCCGAGACACAGGCCTGACACATAGACCTGAGACCAAAACCCTGACACATAGACCCTGAGACACAGGCCCTGACACACACACACCCTGACACACAGTCCCAGGCACACAGGTGCTGACACACAAGTCCTGGCACACACAACCTGACACACACACCCTGACACACACACCCTGACACACACACCCTGACACACAGACCCTGAGACACAGACCTGAGACACAAACCCTGACATACAGGCCCTGAGACACAAACCCTGGCACACACACCCTGACACACACACCGTGCCACACACACACCCTGACACACAGGCCCAGACACACAGGCCCTGACACACAGGCCCTGACACACAGGCCCTGACACACAGGCCCTGACCCACAGGCCCTGACACACACACACCCTGACACACAGGCCCAGCCACGCAGGTGCTGACACATAGGGTGACACACACAGGCCCTAACACACACACCCTAACGCACAGGCCCTGACACACAGGTCCTGACACACAGACCCTGAGACAGACCCTGACACACAGGCCCTGACACACAGGCCCTCCTGACACACAGGTGCTGACACACAGGGTGACACACACACACTCTGACACACACACCCTGACACACAGGCCCTGACACACACACCCTGACACACACACCCTGACACACACACCCTGACACACAGGCCCAGACACACAGGCCCTGACACACAGGGTGACACACAGGCCCTGACACACACACCCTGACACACACACTCTGACACAGACCCTGAGATACAAACCCTGACACATAGACCCTGAGACACAAACCCTGAGACACAGGCCCTGAGACACAGGCCTGAGACACAAACCCTGAGACACAGGCCCTGACACACACACCCTGACACACAGACCCTGAGACAAAGGCATGAGACACAGGCCCTGAGACACAAACCCCGAGACACAGGCCTGACACATAGACCTGAGACCAAAACCCTGACACATAGACCCTGAGACACAGGCCCTGACACACACACACCCTGACACACAGTCCCAGGCACACAGGTGCTGACACACAAGTCCTGGCACACACACCCTGACACACACACCCTGACACACACACCCTGACACACACACCCTGACACACAGACCCTGAGACACAGACCTGAGACACAAACCCTGACATACAGGCCCTGAGACACAAACCCTGGCACACACACCCTGACACACACACCGTGCCACACACACACCCTGACACACAGGCCCAGACACACAGGCCCTGACACACAGGCCCTGACACACAGGCCCTGACACACAGGCCCTGACCCACAGGCCCTGACACACACACACACCCTGACACACAGGCCCAGCCACGCAGGTGCTGACACACAGGGTGACACACACAGGCCCTAACACACACACCCTAACGCACAGGCCCTGACACACAGGTCCTGACACACAGACCCTGAGACAGACCCTGACACACAGGCCCTGACACACAGGCCCTCCTGACACACAGGTGCTGACACACAGGGTGACACACACACACCCTGACACACACACCCTGACACACAGGCCCTGACACACACACCCTGACACACACACCCTGACACACACACCCTGACACACAGGCCCAGACACACAGGCCCTGACACACAGGGTGACACACAGGCCCTGACACACACACCCTGACACACACACTCTGACACAGACCCTGAGATACAAACCCTGACACATAGACCCTGAGACACAAACCCTGAGACACAGGCCCTGAGACACAGGCCTGAGACACAAACCCTGAGACACAGGCCCTGACACACACACCCTGACACACAGACCCTGAGACAAAGGCATGAGACACAGGCCCTGAGACACAAACCCCGAGACACAGGCCTGACACATAGACCTGAGACCAAAACCCTGACACATAGACCCTGAGACACAGACCTGAGACACAAACCCTGATATACAGAACCTGAGACACAAACCCTGACACACACACCCTGACACACACACCCTGACACACAAACCCTGACACACAGACCCTGAGACACAGACCTGAGACACAAACCCTGACATACAGGCACTGAGACACAGACCCTGACACACACACTCTGACACACACACCTTGACACACACCTTGACACACACACCCTGACACACAGTTCCAGACACACAGGCCCTGACACACACACCGTGACAGACAGGCCCTGACACACAGGCCGTGACACACAGGCCATGACACACACACCCTGACACACACACCGTGACACACAGGCCCAGACACACAGGCCCAGACACACAGGCCATGACACACAGGCCCTGCCACACACACCCTGACACACACACCTTGACACACACCCTGACACACACACCCTGACACACACACCCTGACACACAGGCCCTGACACACAGGCCCTGACACACACACCCTGACACACAAACCCTGATATACAGAACCTGAGACACAAACCCTGACACACACACCCTGACACACACACACCCTGACACACAGGCCCAGCCACACAGGTGCTGACACACAGGGTGACACAAACAGGCCCTGACACACACACCCTAACGCACAGTCCCTGACACACAGGTCCTGACACACAGACCCTGAGACAGACCCTGACACACAGGCCCTGACACACAGGCCCTCCTGACACACACACCCTGACACACACACCGTGACACACAGGCCCTGACACACAGGCCCAGACACACAGGCCCTGACACACAGGCCATGACACACAGGCCCTGACACACACACCCTGACACACACACCTTGACACATACCCTGACACACACACCCTGACACACAGTACCTGACACACACACCCTGACACACAGGCCCAGACACACAGGCCCAGACACACAGGCCGTGACACACAGGCCCTGACACACACACCCTGACACACACACCCTGACACACACACCCTGATACACAGGCCCTGACACACAGGCCCTGACGCACAGGCCCTGACACACACACCCTGGCGCACACACCCTGACACACACACCCTGACACACACACACCCTGACACACAGGCCCAGACACACAGGCGCTGACACACAGGGTGACACACAGGCCCTGACACACACACCCTGACACACACACCCTGACACACACACTCTGACACAGACCCTGAGACAGACCCTGAGACACAAACCCTGGGGACAGATTAAGGGCAGTCCCTGAGATAGAATCTAAGGAGTCGGGAGAGACCAGAGGCGGGCACAGATCTAGAGGAGAGAGACCCTACGTACACAGACAATGGGGTCACAGACGTGACGCCGCCACACACCCTAAGTACACGGAACCTGAGAGACAGACTCTAGGAAATGAACCCTGGGGACACAGACTCTGAGAAACAAACCCTGACACATAGACCCTGAGACACAAACCCTGACACATAGACACTGAGACACAAACCCTGACACATAGGCCCTGAGACACAAACCCTGAGACGCAGGCCTGACACACACACCCTGACACACACTCCCTGACACACACTCTGACACACAGGCCCTGACACACACACCCTGACACACACACCCTAACACACACCCTGACACACACACCCTGACACACACCCTGACACACACCTTGACACACACACACCCTGACACACAGTCCCTGAAACACAGGCCCTGACACACACACCCTGACACACACCCTGACACACACCGTGACACACACACCCTGCCACACACTACATGACACACACACCCTGACACATACTCCCTGACACACACATCCTGACACACACACCCTGAAACACACTCCCTGACACACACCCTGACACACAGGCCCAGACACACAGGCCCTGACACACAGGCCCTGACACACACACCCTGACACACAGGCCATGACACACAGGCCCTGACACACACACCCTGACACACACACCCTGACACACATGCCCCTGACACACACCCTGACACACACTCCCTGACATACACACCCTTACACACAGGCCCTGACACACAGGCCCTGACACACACACACACCCTGACACACACTCGCTGACACACACACCCTGACACACACACCCTGACACACACTCCCTGACACACACCCTGACACACACTCATTGACACACACACACTGACACACACATCCTGACACACACACCCTGACACACACACACACCTGACACACACACCCTGACACACACACCCTGACACAACCCCTGACACACAGGCCCTGACACACAGGCCCTGACACACAGGCCCTGACACACACACCCTGACACACAGGCCCTGAAACACAGGCCTTGACACACAGGCCCTGACACACACACCTGACACACAGGCCCAGACACACAAGCCCTGACACACAGGCCCTGACAAACACACCCTGACACACACACCTTGACACACACCCTGACACACACACCATGACACACAGGCCCAGACACACAGGCCCTGACACACACACCGTGACACACAGGCCCTGACACTCAGGCCCTGACACACACACCCTGACACACACACTGTGACACACATGCACAGACACACAGGCCAGACACACAGGCCCTGACACACAGGCCCTGACACACACACCCTGACACACACACCTTGACACACACCCTGACACACAGGCCCAGACACACAGGCCCTGACACACAGGGTGACACACAGGCCCCGACATACACACCCTGACACACACACTCTGACACAGACCCTGAGACACAAACACTGGGGACAGACTAAGGACAGTCCCTGAGATAGAATCTAAGGACAGAGACTCGGGAGAGACCAGAGGCGGGCACAGATCTAGAGGAGAGAGACTCTACGGAAACAGACCATGGGGTCACAGACGTGACGCCCCCACACACCCTAAGTACACGGATCCTGAGACAGACATTGGGGACAGATCCTGGGGCACAGACCCTAGGGTGTATCCTGAGAGACAGACTCTAGGAAATGAACCCTGGGGCCACAGACGCTGAGACACAAACCCTGACACACAGGCCCTGAGACACAGGCCCTGAGACACATACCCTGAGACACAGGCCTGACACATAGACCCTGAGACCAAAACCCTGACACATAGACACTGAGACACAGACCTGAGACACAAACCCTGACACACAGAACCTGAGACAGACACCCTGACACACACACCCTGCACACACACCCTGACACACACACCCTGACACACAGGCCCTGAGACACAGACCTGAGACACAAACCCTGACATACAGGCCCTGAGACACAAACCATGACACACAGACCCTGACACACACACCCTGACACACACACACCCTGACACACAGGCCCAGACACACAGGCCCTGACACACTGGCCCTGACACACAGGCCCTGACACACACACCCTGACACACAGGCCCTGACACACAGGCCCTGACACACAGGCCCTGAGACACACACCCTGACACACAGGCCCAGACACACAGGCCCTCCTGACACACAGGTGCTGACACACAGGGTGACACACACACACCCTGACACACACACCCTGACACACAGGCCCTGACACACACACCCTGACACACACACCCTGACACACACACCCTGACACACAGGCCCAGACACACAGGCCCTGACACACAGGGTGACACACAGGCCCTGACACACACACCCTGACACACACACTCTGACACAGACCCTGAGATACAAACCCTGACACATAGACCCTGAGACACAAACCCTGAGACACAGGCCCTGAGACACAGGCCTGAGACACAAACCCTGAGACACAGGCCCTGACACACACACCCTGACACACAGACCCTGAGACAAAGGCATGAGACACAGGACCTGAGACACAAACCCCGAGACACAGGCCTGACACATAGACCTGAGACCAAAACCCTGACACATAGACCCTGAGACACAGACCTGAGACACAAACCCTGATATACAGAACCTGAGACACAAACCCTGACACACACACCCTGACACACACACCCTGACACACAAACCCTGACACACAGACCCTGAGACACAGACCTGAGACACAAACCCTGACATACAGGCACTGAGACACAGACCCTGACACACAGATCCTGACACACACACCCTGACACACACACTCTGACACACACACCTTGACACACACCTTGACACACACACCCTGACACACAGTTCCAGACACACAGGCCCTGACACACACACCGTGACAGACAGGCCCTGACACACAGGCCGTGACACACAGGCCATGACACAAACACCCTGACACACACACCGTGACACACAGGCCCAGACACACAGGCCCAGACACACAGGCCATGACACACAGGCCCTGCCACACACACCCTGACACACACACCTTGACAACACCCTGACACACACACCCTGACACACACACCCTGACACACAGGCCCTGACACACAGGCCCTGACACACACACCCTGACACACACACCCTGACACACAGGCCCTGACACACACACACACTGACACACAGTCCCAGGCACACAGGCGCTGACACACAGGTCCTGGCACACACACCCTGACACACACACCCTGACACACACACCCTGACACACAGACCCTGAGACACAGACCTGAGACACAAACCCTGACATACAGGCCCTGAGACACAAACACTGACACACACACCCTGACACACACACCGTGACACACACACACCCTGACACACAGGCCCAGACACACAGGCCCTGACACACAGGCCCTGACACACAGGCCCTGACCCACAGGCCCTGACACACACACACCCTGACACACAGGCCCAGCCACACAGGTGCTGACACACAGGGTGACACACACAGGCCCTGACACACACACCCTAACGCACAGTCCCTGACACACAGGTCCTGACACACAGACCCTGAGACAGACCCTGACACACAGGCCCTGACACACAGGCCCTCCTGACACACACACCCTGACACACACACCGTGACACACAGGCCCTGACACACAGGCCCAGACACACAGGCCCTGACACACAGGCCGTGACACACAGGCCCTGACACACACACCCTGACACACACACCTTGACACATACCCTGACACACACACCCTGACACACAGTACCTGACACACACACCCTGACACACACACCGTGACACACAGGCCCTGACACACAGGCCATGACACACACACCTTGACACACACACCGTGACACACTGGCCCAGACACACAGGCCCAGACACACAGGCCGTGACACACACACCCTGACACACAGGCCATGACACACACACACCCTGACACACAGGCCCAGACACACACACCCTGACACACACACCCTGACACACACACCCTGACACACACACTCTGACACAGACCCTGAGACAGACCCTGAGACACAAACCCTGGGGACAGACTAAGGACAGTCCCTGAGATAGAATCTAAGGACAGAGACTCGGGAGAGACCAGAGTCAGGCACAGATCTAGAGGAGAGAGACTCTACGGAAACAGACCATGGGGTCACAGACGTGACGCCCCCACACACCCTAAGTACACGGATCCTGAGACAGACATTGGGGACAGATCCTGGGGCACAGACCCTAGGGTGTATCCTGAGAGACAGACTCTAGGAAATGAACCCTGGGGCCACAGACGCTGAGACACAAACCCTGACACACAGGCCCTGAGACACAGGCCCTGAGACACAAACCCTGAGACACAGGCATGACACATAGACCCTGAGACCAAAACCCTGACACATAGACACTGAGACACAGACCTGAGACACAAACCCTGACACACAGAACCTGAGACACACACCCTGACACACACACCCTGCACACACACCCTGACACACACACCCTGACACACAGGCCCTGAGACACAGACCTGAGACACAAACCCTGACATACAGGCCCTGAGACACAAACCATGACACACAGACCCTGACACACACACCCTGACACACACACACCCTGACACACAGGCCCAGACACACAGGCCCTGACACACTGGCCCTGACACACAGGCCCTGACACACACACCCTGACACACAGGCCCTGACACACAGGCCCTGACACACAGGCCCTGACACACACACCCTGACACACAGGCCCAGACACACAGGCCCTGACACACAGGCCCTGACACACAGGCCCTGACACACACACCCTGACACACACACCCTGACACACACACCTTGACACACACCCTGACACACACACCCTGACACACAGGCCCAGACACACAGGCCCTGACACACACACTGTGACACACAGGCCCTGACACACAGGCCCTGACACACAGGCCATGACACACACACCCTGACACACACACCCTGACACACAGGCCCAGACACACAGGCCCTGACACACTGGCCCTGACACACAGGCCCTGACACACACACCCTGACACACAGGCCCTGACACACAGGCCCTGACACACAGGCCCTGACACACACACCCTGACACACAGGCCCAGACACACAGGCTCTGACACACACACCCTGACACACACACACCCTGACACACAGGCCCAGACACACATGCCCTGACACACTGGCCCTCACACACAGGCCCTGACACACACACCCTGACACACAGGCCCTGACACACAGGCCCTGACACACAGGCCCTGGCACACACACCCTGACACACAGGCCCAGACGCACAGGCCCTGACACACAGGCCCTGACACACAGGCCCTGGCACACACACCCTGACACACACACCTTGACACACACCCTGACACACACACCCTGACACACAGGCCCAGACACACAGGCCCTGACACACACACCGTAACACACCAGCCCTGACACACAGGCCCAGACACACACACCCTGACACACAGGCCCTGACACACAGGCCCTGACACACAGTCCCTGACACACAGTCCCTGACACACAGGCCATGGCACACAGGCCATGACACACAGGCCATGACACACACACCCTGACACACACACCGTGACACACACACCCTGACACACAGGCCCTGACACACAGGCCCTGACACACAGTCCCTGACACACAGGCCCAGACACACAGGCCGTGACTTACAGGCCCTGACACACACACCCTGACACACACACCTTGACACACACCCTGACACACACACCCTGATACACAGGCCCTGACACACAGGCCCTGATACACAGGCCCTGACACACACACCCTGACACACACACCCTGACACACAGGCCATGACACACACACACCCTGACACACAGGCCCAGACACACACACCCTGACACACACACCCTGACACACACACCCTGACACACACACTCTGACACAGACCCTGAGACAGACCCTGAGACACAAACCCTGGGGACAGACTAAGGACAGTCCCTGAGATAGAATCTAAGGACAGAGACTCAGGAGAGACCAGAGGCAGGGACAGATCTAGAGGACAGAGACCCTACGGACACAGACCATGGGGTCACAGACGTGACGCCCCCACACACCCTAAGTACACAGTTCCTGAGACAGACATTGGGGACAGATCCTGGGACACAGACCCTAGGGTGGATCCTGAGAGACAGACTCTAGGAAATGAACCCTGGGGCCACAGACCCTGAGACACAACCCCTGACACATAGACCCTGAGACACAGGCCCTGAGACACAGACCCTGAGACACAGACCCTGAGACACAGGCCTGACACATAGACCCTGAGACACAAACCCTGACACACAGACCCTGAGACACAGACCCTGAGACACAGGCCTGACACATAGACCCTGAGACACAAACCCTGACACACAGACCCTGAGACACAAACCCTGAGACACAGGCCTGACACACACACCCTGACACACACGCCCTGACACACACTCCCTGACACACACTCCCTGACACACACTCTGACACACAGGCCCTGACACACACACCCTGACACACACACCCTGACACACACCCTGACACACACCCTGACACACACCCTGACGCACACCCTGACACACACTCTGACACACACTCCCTGACACACACCCTGACACACACCCTGACACACACACCCTGCCACACACTCCATGACACACACACCCTGAAACACACTCCCTGACACACACCCTGACACACAGGCCCAGACACACAGGCCCTGACACACAGGCCCTGACACACACACCCTGACACACAGGCCCTGACACACAGGTCCTGACACACACACCCTGACACACATACCCTGACACACACTCCCTGACACACACCCTGCCACACATTCCCTGACACACACACCCTGACACACACACCCTGACACACAGGCCCTGACACACAGGCCCTGACACACACACACTCTGACACAGACGCCCTGAAAAACAGGCCCTGACACACACTCCCTGGCACACACCCAGACACACACTCCCTGAAACACACACCCTGACACACACATCCTGACACACACACCCTGACACGCACACACACACACCCTGACACACACACCCTGACACACACACCCTGACACACAAACCCTGACACACAGGCCCTGAGACACAGACCTGAGACACTCGCCCTTACACACAGGCCCTGAGACACACACCCTGACACACACACCATGACACACACACCCTGACACACACACCCTGACACACAGGCCCTGACACACAGGCCCTGACACACAGGCCCTGACACACACACCCTGACACACAGGCCCTGACGCACAGGCGCTGACACACACACCCTGACACACAGGCCCAGACACACACAGCCTGACACACACACATTGACACACACACTCTGACACATACCCTGACACACAGGCCCTGACACACAGGCCCTGACACACACACCCTGACACACAGGCCCTGACACACAGGCCCTGACACACACACCCTGACACGCACACCCTGACACACACTCCCTGACACACACCCTGCCACACACTCCCTGACACACATACCCTGACACACTGGCCCTGACACACAGGCCCTGACACACACACACGCTGACACACACACCCTGCCACACACTCCCTGACACACACACCCTGACACACACACACCCTGACACACACTCCCTGACACACCCCCTGCCACACACTCCCTGACACACACACCCTGACACACACATCCTGACACACACACCCTGACACACACACACACCCTGACACACACACCCTGACACACACACCCTGACACACAAACCCTGACACACAGGCCCTGAGACACAGACCTGAGACACACGCCCTGACACACAGGCCCTGAGACACAAACCCTGACACACACACCCTGACACACACACCCTGACACACACACCCTGACACACAGGCCCTGACACACAGGCCCTGACACACAGGCCCTGACACACACACCCTGACACACAGGCACTGACACACAGGCCCTGACACACAGTCCCTGACACACACGCTGACACACACTCCCTGACACACACACCCTGACACACACATCCTGACACACACACCCTGACACACACACACACACACCCTGACACACACACCCTGACACACACACCCTGACACACAAACCCTGACACACAGGCCCTGAGACACAGACGTGAGACACACGCCCTGACACACACGCCCTGAGACACACACCCTGACACACACACCCTGACACACACACCCTGACACACACACCCTGACACACAGGCCCTGACACACACACCCTGACACACAGGCCCTGACACACAGGCCCTGAAACACACACCCTGACACACAGGCCCTGACACACAGGCCCTGACACACAGGCCCTGACACACACACCCTGACACGCACACCCTGGCACACAGGCCCTGACACACAGGCCCTGACACACAGGCCCTGACACACACAACCCCTGACACACAGGCCCTGACACACAGGCCCTGACACACACTCCCTGACACGCACCCTGACACACACTCCCTGACACACACACCCTGACACACACATCCTGACACACACACCCTGACACACACACACACACACCCTGACACACACACCCTGACACACACACCCTGACACACAAACCCTGACACACAGGCCCTGTGACACAGACCTGAGACACACGCCCTGACACACAGGCCCTGAGACACACACCCTGACACACACACCCTGACACACACACCCCGACACACACACCCTGACACAGGCCCTGACACACAGGCCCTGACACACAGGCCCTGACACACATACCCTGACACACAGGCCCAGACACACAGGCCCTGATACACACAACCTGACACACACCCTGACGCACACCCTGACACACACACATTGACACACACTCCCTGACACACAGGCCCTGACACACACACCCTGACACACACGCTGACACACACCCTGACACACACACCCTGCCACACACTCCATGACACACACACCCTGACACACACTGCCTGACACACACACCCTGACACACACACCCTGAAACACACTCCCTGACACACACCCTGACACACAGGCCCGGACACACAGGCCCTGACACACAGGCCCTGACACACACACCCTGACACACAGGCCCTGACACACAGGCCCTGACACACACACCCTGACACACACACCCTGACACACACCGTGCCACACACTCCCTGACACACACACCCTGACACACTGGCCCTGACACACAGGCCCTGACACACACACACACACGCTGACACACACACCCTGACACACACTCCCTGACACACACTCCCTGACACACACACACCCTGACACACACTCCCTGACACACACCCTGCCACACACTCCCTGACACACACACCCTGCCACACACATCCTGACACACACACCCTGGCACACACACCCTGACACACACACCCTGACACACACACCCTGACACACAAACCCTGACACACAGGCCCTGAGACACAGACCTGAGACACACGCCCTGACACACAGGCCCTGAGACACACACCCTGACACACACGCCCTGACACACACACCCTTACACACACACCCTGACACACAGGCCCGGACACACAGGCCCTGACACACAGGCCCTGACACACACACCCTGACACACAGGCCCTGACACACAGGCCCTGACACACACACCCTGACACACACACACCCTGACACACACCCTGCCACACACTCCCTGACACACACACCCTGACACACTGGCCCTGACACACAGGCCCTGACACACACACACACACACGCTGACACACACACCCTGACACACACTCCCTGACACACACTCCCTGACACACACACACCCTGACACACACTCCCTGACACACACCCTGCCACACACTCCCTGACACACACACCCTGACACACACATCCTGACACACACACCCTGGCACACACACACCCTGACACACACACCCTGACACACACACACCCTGACACACAAACCCTGACACACAGGCCCTGAGACACAGACCTGAGACACACGCCCTGACACACAGGCCCTGAGACACACACCCTGACACACACGCCCTGACACACACACCCTTACACACACACCCTGACACACAGGCCCTGACACACTGGCCCTGACACACAGGCCCTGACACACACACCCTGACACACAGGCCCTGACACACAGGCCCTGACACACACTCCCTGACACACACCATGACACACACTCCCTGACACACACACCTTGACACACACATCCTGACACACACACCCTGACACACACACACACCCTGACACACACACACCCTGACACACACACCCTGACACACAAACCCTGAAACACAGGCCCTGAGACACAGACCTGAGACACACGCCCTTACACACAGGCCCTGACACACACACCCTGACACACAGGCCCTGACACACAGGCCCTGACACACAGGCCCATACACACACACCCTGACACACAGGCCCAGACACACAGGCCCTGACACACAGGCCCTGACACACACACACACCCTGACACACACATCTTGACACACACCCTGACACATACAACCTGACACACAGGCCAATACACACAGGCCCTGACACACACACCGTGACACACAGGCCCTGACACACACACCATGACACACACTCCATGACACACACACCCTGACACACACTCCCTGACACACACACCCTGACACACATGCCCTGAAACACAGGCCCATACACACAGGCACAGACACACAGGCCCTGACACACAGGCCCAGACACACAGGTCCTGACACACTGGCCCTGACACACAGGCCCTGACACACACACACCATGACACACACTCCATGACACACACACCCTGACACACACTCCCTGACACAGACACCCTGACACACACCCTGAAACACAGGTCCAGACACACAGGCCCAGACACACAGGCCCTGACACACAGGCCCAGACACACAGGTCCTGACACACTGGCCCTGACACACAGGCCCTGACACACACACCATGACACACACTCCATGACACCCACACCCTGACACACACTCCCTGACACACACTCCCTGACACACACACCCTGACACACACACCCTGAAACAGAGGCCCAGACACACAGGCCCTGACACACTGGCCCTGACACACAGGCCCTGACACACACACCATGACACACACTCCATGACACACACACCCTGACACACACTCCCTGACACACACACCCTGACACACACACCCTGAAACACACACCGTGACACACAGGCCCAGACACACAGGCCCAGACACACAGGGCCTGACACACAGGCCCAGACACACAGGCCGTGACACACAGGCCCTGACACACACACCCTGACACACACACATTGACACACACCCTGACACACAGGGCCTGACACACAGGCCCAGACACACAGGCCGTGACACACAGGCCCTGACACACACACCCTGACACACACACCTTGACACACACCCTGACACACAGGCCCAGACACACAGGCCCTGACACACAGGGTGACACACAGGCCCTGACATACACACCCTGACACACACACTCTGAGACAGACCCTGAGACACAAACCCTGTGGACAGACTAAGGACAGTCCCTGAGATAGAATCTAAGGACAGAGACTCGGGAGAGACCAGAGGCAGGCACAGATCTAGAGGAGAGAGACCCTAAGGACACAGACCATGGGGTCACAGACGTGATGCCCCCACACACCCTAAGTACACGGATCCTGAGACAGACATTGGGGACAGATCCTGGGACACAGAACCTAGGGTGGATCCTGAGAGACAGACTCTAGGAAATGAACCCTGGGGCCACAGACCCTGAGACACAAACCCTGACACATAGACCCTGAGACCAAAACCCTGACACATAGACCCTTAGACACAGACCTGAGACACAAACCCTGACACACATAACCTGAGACACACACCCTGACACACACACCCTGACACACACACCCTGACACACAAACCCTGACACACAGGCTTTGAGACACAGACCTGACACAAACCCTGACATACAGGCCCTGAGACACAAACCCTGACACACAGACCCTGACACACACACCCTGACACACACACACCCTGACACACAGGCCCAGACACACAGGCCCTGACACACTGGCCCTGACACACAGGCCCTGACACACACACCATGACACACACTCCATGACACACACACCCTGACACACACTCCCTGACACACACACCCTGTCACACACACACTCTGAAACACACTCCCTGACACACAGGCTGACACATAGGCCCAGACACACAGGCCCTGACGCACAGGCCCTGACACACACACACACTGACACACAGGCCCTGACACACAGGCCCTGACACACACTCCCTGACACACACCCTGCCACACACTCCCTGACACAAAACCCTGACACACAGGCCCTGACACACACACACACACCCTGACACACACACCCTGACACACACTCCCTGACACACACCCTGAAACACACTCCCTGACACACACACCCTGACACACACATCCTGACACACACACACACACACACACACACACACACACACACACACACACACTGACACACAGGCCCTGACACACAGGCCCTGACACACACTCCCTGACACACACCCTGCCACACACTCCCTGACACAAAACCCTGACACACAGGCCCTGACACACACACACACCCTGACACACACACCCTGACACACACTCCCTGACACACACCCTGAAACACACTCCCTGACACACACACCCTGACACACACATCCTGACACACACACACACACACACACACACACACACACACACACACACACACACACACACACACACACACACACACACACACACACCCTGACACACACACCCTGACACACACACCCTGACACACAAACCCTGACACACAGGCCCTGAGACACAGACCTGAGACACACGCCCTGACACACAGGCCCTGAGACACACACCCTGACACACACACCCTGACACACACACCCTGACACACAGGCCCTGACACACAGGCCCTGACACACAGGCCCTGACACACACACCCTGACACACAGGCCCTGACACACAGGCCCTGACACACAGGCCCTGACACACAGGCCCTGACACACACACCTTGACACACACCCTGACACACACATCCTGACACACAGGCCCAGACACACAGGCCCTGACACACACACCGTGACACACAGGCCCTGACACACAGGCCCTGACACACACACCCTGACACACACACCGTGACACACAGGCCCAGACACACAGGCCCAGACACACAGGCCCTGACACACAGGCACAGACACACAGGCCGTGACACACAGGCCCTGACACACACACCCTGACACACACACCTTGACACACACCCTGACACACATACCCTGACACACAGGCCCAGACACACAGGCCCGGACACACAGGGTGACACACAGTCCCTGACATACACACCCTGACACACACACTCTGACACAGACCCTGAGACACAAACCCTGTGGACAGAGTAAGGACAGTCCCTGAGATAGAATCTAAGCACACAGACTAGGGAGAGACCAGAGGCAGGCACAGATCTAGAGGAGAGAGACCCTACGGAATCAGACCATGGGGTCACAGACGTGACGCCCCCACACACCCTAAGTACACGGATCCTGAGACAGACATTGGGGACAGATCCTGGGACACAGACCCTAGGGTGGATCCTGAGAGACGGACTCTAGGAAATGAACCCTGGGGCCACAGACCCTGAGACATAAACCCTGACACACAGGCCCTGAGACACAGACCTGAGACACAAACCCTGACACACAAACCCTGACACGCAGGCCCTGAGACACAGGCCCTGAGACACAAACCCTGAGACACAGGCCTGACACATAGACCCTGAGACCAAAACCCTGACACATAGACCCTGAGACACAGACCTGAGATACAAACCCTGACACACAGAACCTGAGACACACACTCTGACACACACACCCTGACACACACACCCTGACACACAAACCCTGACACACAGGCCCTGAGACACAGACCTGAGACACAAACCCTGACATACAGGCCCTGAGACACAAACCCTGACACACAGACACTGACACACACCCCCTGACACACACACACCATGACACACAGGCCCAGACACACAGGCCCTGACACACTGGACCTGATACACAGGCCCTGACACACACACCCTGACACACAGACACTGACACACAGGCCCTGATACACACACCCTGACACACAGGCCCAGACACACAGGCCCGTACACACAGGCCATGACACACACACACCCTGACACACACACCTTGACACACACCCTGACACACACACCCTGACACACAGGCCCAGACACACAGGCCCTGACACACACACCGTGACACACAGGCACTGACACACAGGCCCTGACACACAGGCCATGACACACACACCCTGACACACACACCGTGACAGACAGGCCCAGACACACAGGCCCAGACACACAGGCCGTGACACACAGGCCCTGACACACACACGCTGACACACACACCTTGACACACACCCTGACACACACACCCTGACACACAGGCCCTGACACACAGGCCCTGACACACAGGCCCTAACACAGGCCCAGACACACACACCCTGGCGCACACACACTGACACACACACCCTGACACACAGGCCCTGACACACACACACCCTGACACACAGGCCCAGACACACAAGCGCTGACACACAGGTCCGGGCACACACACCCTGACATACAGGCCCAGACACACAGACCCTGACACACAGACCCTGACACACACACCCTGACACACACACGCCCTGACACACAGGCCCTGACACACAGGCCCAGACACACAGGCCCTGACACACGGGCCCTGACACACAGGCCCTGACACACACACCCTGACACACAGGCCCTGATACACAGGCCCTGACACACACACCCTAACACACACACCTTGACACACACCCTGACACACACACCCTGACACACAGGCCCAGACACACAGGCCCTGACACACAAACCCTGACATACACACCCCGACACACACACCCTGACACACACACCCTGACACACAGGCCCTGACACACAGACCATGACACACAGGCCCTGTCACACAGGCCCTGACACACAGGCCATGACACACACACCCTGACACACACACCATGACACGCACCCTGATACACACACCCTGACACACAGGCCCTGACACACAGGCCCAGACACACAGGCCGTGACACACAGGCCCTGACAAATACACCCTGACACACACACCTTGACACACACCCTGACACACAGACCATGACACACAGGCCCTGACACACAGTCCCTGACACACAGGCCCAGACACACACACCCTGGCGCACACACCGTGACACACACACCCTGATACACCGGCCCTGACACACACACACCCTGACACACAGGCCCAGACACACAGGCGCTGACACACAGGTCCTGACACACACACTCTGACACACACACCCTGACACACAGGCCCAGACACAGAGGCCCTGACACACAGGGTGACACACAGGCCCTGACACACACACCCTGTCACACACAGGCCCTGACACACACACCCTGACACACAGGCCCAGATGCACAGGCCCTGACACACAGGCCCTGACACACAGGCCCTGACACACACACCATGACACACACACCTTGACACACACCCTGACACACACACCCTGACACACAGGCCCAGACACACAGGCCCTGACACACACACCATGACACACAGGCCCTGACACACGGGCCCTTACACACAGGCCCTGACACACACACCCTGACACACAGGCCCTGACACACAGGCCCTGACACACACACCCTGACACACACACCGTGACACGCACCCTGATACACACACCCTGACACACAGGCCCTGACACACAGGCCCAGACACACAGGCCGTGACACACAGGCCCTGACACATACACCCTGACACACACACCTTGACACACACCCTGACACACACACCCTGACACACAGGCCCTGACACACAGTCCCTGACACACAGGCCCTGACACACACACCCTGGCGCACACACCCTGACACACACACCCTGACACACAGGCCCTGACACACACACACCCTGACACACAGGCCCAGACACACAGGCGCTGACACACAGGTCCTGACACACACACTCTGACACACACACCCTGACACACAGGCCCAGACACAGAGGCCCTGACCACAGGGTGACACACAGGCCCTGTCACACACACCCTGTCACACACAGGCCCTGACACACACACCCTGACACACAGGCCCAGATGCACAGGCCCTGACACACAGACCCTGACACACAGGCCCTGACACACACACCCTGACACACACACCTTGACATACACCCTGACACACACACCCTGACACACAGGCCCAGACACACAGGCCCTGACACACACACCGTGACACACAGGCCCTGACACACAGGCCATGACACACACACCCTGACACACACACCGTGACACACAGGCCCATACACACACAGGCCCAGACACACAGGCCGTGACACACAGGCCCTGACACACACACGCTGACACACACACCTTGACACACACCCTGACACACACACCCTGACACACAGGCCCTGACACACAGGCCCTGACACATAGGCCCTGACACACACACCCTGGCGCACACACCCTGACACACACACCCTGACACACACACCTTGACACACACCCTGACACACACACCCTGACACACAGTCCCTGACACACAGGCCCTGACACACACACCCTGACACACACACCTTGACACACACCCTGACACACACACCCTGACACACAGGCCCAGACACACAGGCCCTGACACACAAACCCTGACATACACACCCCGACACACACACCCTGACACGCACACCCTGACACACAGGCCCTGACACACAGACCATGACACACAGGCCCTGACACACAGACCCTGACACACAGGCCATGACACACACACCCTGACACACACACCGTGACACGCACCCTGATACACACACCCTGACACACAGGCCCTGACACACAGGCCCAGACACACAGGCCGTGACACACAGGCCCTGACACATACACCCTGACACACACACCTTGACACACACCCTGACACACAGGCCCTGACACACAGTCCCTGACACACAGGCCCTGACACACACACCCTGGCGCACACACCCTGACACACACACCCTGACACACAGGTCCTGACACACACACACCCTGACACACAGGCCCAGACACACAGGCGCTGACACACAGGTCCTGACACACACACTCTGACACACACACCCTGACACACAGGCCCAGACACAGAGGCCCTGACCACAGGGTGACACACAGGCCCTGTCACACACACCCTGTCACACACAGGCCCTGACACACACACCCTGACACACAGGCCCAGATGCACAGGCCCTGACACACAGACCCTGACACACAGGCCCTGACACACACACCCTGACACACACACCTTGACACACACCCTGACACACACACCCTGACACACAGGCCCAGACACACAGGCCCTGACACACACACCGTGACACACAGGCCCTGACACACAGGCCATGACACACACACCCTGACACACGCACCGTGACACACAGGCCCATACACACACAGGCCCAGACACACAGGCCGTGACACACAGGCCCTGACACACACACGCTGACACACACACCTTGACACACACCCTGACACACACACCCTGACACACAGGCCCTGACACACAGGCCCTGACACATAGGCCCTGACACACACACCCTGGCGCACACACCCTGACACACACACCCTGACACACACACCTTGACACACACCCTGACACACACACCCTGACACACAGGCCCAGACACACAGGCCCTGACACACAAACCCTGACATACACACCCCGACACACACACCCTGACACACACACCCTGACACACAGGCCCTGACACACAGACCATGACACACAGGCCCTGACACACAGTCCCTGACACACAGGCCCTGACACACACACCCTGGCGCACACACCCTGACACACACACCCTGACACACAGGCCCTGACACACACACACCCTGACACACAGGCCCAGACACACAGGCGCTGACACACAGGTCCTGACACACACACTCTGACACACACACCCTGACACACAGGCCCAGACACAGAGGCCCTGACACACAGGGTGACACACAGGCCCTGTCACACACACCCTGTCACACACAGGCCCTGACACACACACCCTGACACACAGGCCCAGATGCACAGGCCCTGACACACAGGCCCTGACACACAGGCCCTGACACACACACCATGACACACACACCTTGACACACACTAACACATACACCCTGACACACAGGCCCAGACACACAGGCCCTGACACACACACCGTGACACACAGGCCCTGACACACAGGCCATGACACACACACCCTGACACACACACCGTGACACACAGGCCCATACACACACAGGCCCAGACACACAGGCCGTGACACACAGGCCCTGACACACACACGCTGACACACACACCTTGACACACACCCTGACACACACACCCTGACACACAGGCCCTGACACACAGGCCCTGACACATAGGCCCTGACACACACACCCTGGCGCACACACCCTGACACACACACCCTGACACACACACCTTGACACACACCCTGACACACACACCCTGACACACAGGCCCAGCCACACAGGCCCTGACACACAAACCCTGACATACACACCCCGACACACACACCCTGACACACACACCCTGACACACAGGCCCTGACACACAGACCATGACACACAGGCCCTGACACACAGTCCCTGACACACAGGCCCTGACACACACACCCTGGCGCACACACCCTGACACACACACCCTGACACACAGGCCCTGACACACACACCCTGACACACAGGCCCAGACACACAGGCCCTGACACACAGGCCCTGACACACAGGCCCTGACACACACACCCTGACACACATACCTTGACACACACCCTGACACACACACCCTGACACACAGGCCCAGACACACAGGCCCTGACACACACACCGTGACACACAGGCCCTGACACACAGGCCCTGACACACAGGCCATGACACACACACCCTGACACACGCACCGTGACACACAGGCCCATACACACACAGGCCCAGACACACAGGCCGTGACACACAGGCCCTGACACACACACGCTGACACACACACCTTGACACACACCCTGACACACACACCCTGACACACAGGCCCTGACACACAGGCCCTGACACATAGGCCCTGACACACACACCCTGGCGCACACACCCTGACACACACACCCTGACACACACACCTTGACACACACCCTGACACACACACCCTGACACACAGGCCCAGACACACAGGCCCTGACACACAAACCCTGACATACACACCCCGACACACACACCCTGACACACACACCCTGACACACAGGCCCTGACACACAGACCATGACACACAGGCCCTGACACACAGTCCCTGACACACAGGCCCTGACACACACACCCTGGCGCACACACCCTGACACACACACCCTGACACACAGGCCCTGACACACACACACCCTGACACACAGGCCCAGACACACAGGCGCTGACACACAGGTCCTGACACACACACTCTGACACACACACCCTGACACACAGGCCCAGACACAGAGGCCCTGACACACAGGGTGACACACAGGCCCTGTCACACACACCCTGTCACACACAGGCCCTGACACACACACCCTGACACACAGGCCCAGATGCACAGGCCCTGACACACAGGCCCTGACACACAGGCCCTGACACACACACCCTGACACACACACCTTGACACACACCCTAACACATACACCCTGACACACAGGCCCAGACACACAGGCCCTGACACACACACCGTGACACACAGGCCCTGACACACAGGCCATGACACACACACCCTGACACACACACCGTGACACACAGGCCCATACACACACAGGCCCAGACACACAGGCCGTGACACACAGGCCCTGACACACACACGCTGACACACACACCTTGACACACACCCTGACACACACACCCTGACACACAGGCCCTGACACACAGGCCCTGACACATAGGCCCTGACACACACACCCTGGCGCACACACCCTGACACACACACCCTGACACACACACCTTGACACACACCCTGACACACACACCCTGACACACAGGCCCAGACACACAGGCCCTGACACACAAACCCTGACATACACACCCCGACACACACACCCTGACACACACACCCTGACACACAGGCCCTGACACACAGACCATGACACACAGGCCCTGACACACAGTCCCTGACACACAGGCCCTGACACACACACCCTGGCGCACACACCCTGACACACACACCCTGACACACAGGCCCTGACACACACACACCCTGACACACAGGCCCAGACACACAGGCGCTGACACACAGGTCCTGACACACACACTCTGACACACACACCCTGACACACAGGCCCAGACACAGAGGCCCTGACACACAGGGTGACACACAGGCCCTGTCACACACACCCTGTCACACACAGGCCCTGACACACACACCCTGACACACAGGCCCAGATGCACAGGCCCTGACACACAGGCCCTGACACACAGGCCCTGACACACACACCCTGACACACACACCTTGACACACACCCTAACACATACACCCTGACACACAGGCCCAGACACACAGGCCCTGACACACACACCGTGACACACAGGCCCTGACACACAGGCCATGACACACACACCCTGACACACACACCGTGACACACAGGCCCATACACACACAGGCCCAGACACACAGGCCGTGACACACAGGCCCTGACACACACACGCTGACACACACACCTTGACACACACCCTGACACACACACCCTGACACACAGGCCCTGACACACAGGCCCTGACACATAGGCCCTGACACACACACCCTGGCGCACACACCCTGACACACACACCCTGACACACACACCTTGACACACACCCTGACACACACACCCTGACACACAGGCCCAGACACACAGGCCCTGACACACAAACCCTGACATACACACCCCGACGCACACACCCTGACACACACACCCTGACACACAGGCCCTGACACACAGACCATGACACACAGGCCCTGACACACAGTCCCTGACACACAGGCCCTGACACACACACCCTGGCGCACACACCCTGACACACACACCCTGACACACAGGCCCTGACACACACACACCCTGACACACAGGCCCAGACACACAGGCGCTGACACACAGGTCCTGACACACACACTCTGACACACACACCCTGACACACAGGCCCAGACACAGAGGCCCTGACACACAGGGTGACACACAGGCCCTGTCACACACACCCTGTCACACACAGGCCCTGACACACACACCCTGACACACAGGCCCAGATGCACAGGCCCTGACACACAGGCCCTGACACACAGGCCCTGACACACACACCCTGACACACACACCTTGACACACACCCTGACACACACACCCTGACACACAGGCCCAGACACACAGGCCCTGACACACACACCGTGACACACAGGCCCTGACACACAGGCCATGACACACACACCCTGACACACACACCGTGACACACAGGCCCATACACACACAGGCCCAGACACACAGGCCGTGACACACAGGCCCTGACACACACACGCTGACACACACACCTTGACACACACCCTGACACACACACCCTGACACACAGGCCCTGACACACAGGCCCTGACACATAGGCCCTGACACACACACCCTGGCGCACACACCCTGACACACACACCCTGACACACACACCTTGACACACACCCTGACACACACACCCTGACACACAGGCCCAGACACACAGGCCCTGACACACAAACCCTGACATACACACCCCGACACACACACCCTGACACACACACCCTGACACACAGGCCCTGACACACAGACCATGACACACAGGCCCTGACACACAGTCCCTGACACACAGGCCCTGACACACACACCCTGGCGCACACACCCTGACACACACACCCTGACACACAGGCCCTGACACACACACACCCTGACACACAGGCCCAGACACACAGGCGCTGACACACAGGTCCTGACACACACACTCTGACACACACACCCTGACACACAGGCCCAGACACAGAGGCCCTGACACACAGGGTGACACACAGGCCCTGTCACACACACCCTGTCACACACAGGCCCTGACACACACACCCTGACACATAGGCCCAGATGCACAGGCCCTGACACACAGGCCCTGACACACAGGCCCTGACACACACACCCTGACACACACACCTTGACACACACCCTGACACACACACCCTGACACACAGGCCCAGACACACAGGCCCTGACACACACACCGTGACACACAGGCCCTGACACACAGGCCATGACACACACACCCTGACACACACACACCGTGACACACAGGCCCATACACTCACAGGCCCAGACACACAGGCCGTGACACACAGGCCCTGACACACACACGCTGACACACACACCTTGACACACACCCTGACACACACACCCTGACACACAGGCCCTGACACACAGGCCCTGACACATAGGCCCTGACACACACACCCTGGCGCACACACCCTGACACACACACCCTGACACACACACCTTGACACACACCCTGACACACACACCCTGACACACAGGCCCAGACACACAGGCCCTGACACACACACCGTGACACACAGGCACTGACACACAGGCCCTGACACACAGGCCATGACACACACACCCTGACACACACACCGTGACAGACAGGCCCAGACACACAGGCCCAGACACACAGGCCGTGACACACAGGCCCTGACACACAGGCCATGACACTCACACCCTGACACACACTCCGTGACACGCACCCTGATACACACACCCTGACACACAGGCCCTGACACACAAGCCCAGACACACAGGCCGTGACACACAGGCCCTGACACATACACCCTGACACACACACCTTGACACACACCCTGACACACACACCCTGACACACAGGCCCTGACACACAGTCCCTGACACACAGGCCCTGACACACACACCCTGGCGCACACACCCTGACACACACACCCTGACACACAGGCCCAGACACACACACACCCTGACACACAGGCCCAGACACACAGGTGCTGACACACAGGTCCTGACACACACACTCTGACACACACACCCTGACACACAGGCCCAGACACAGAGGCCCTGACACACAGGGTGACACACAGGCCATGACACACACACCCTGACACACACACCGTGACACACAGGCCCATACACACACAGGCCCAGACACACAGGCTGTGACACACAGGCCCTGACACACACACGCTGACACACACACCTTGACACACACCCTGACACACACACCCTGACACACAGGCCCTGACACACAGGCCCTGACACATAGGCCCTGACACACACACCCTGGCGCACACACCCTGACACACACACCCTGACACACAGGCCCTGACACACACACACCCTGACACACAGGCCCAGACACACAGGCGCTGACACACAGGTCCTGGCACACACACCCTGACACACACACCCTGACACACACACCCTGACACACACACCCTGACACACAAACCCTAACACACAAGCCCTGAGACACAGACCTGAGACACAAACCCTGACATACAGGCCCTGACACACAAACCCTGACACACACACCCTGACACACACACCCTGACACACACACGCCCCGACACACAGGCCCTGACACACAGGCCCAGACACACAGGCCCTGACACACGAGCCCTGACACACAGGCCCTGACACACACACACCCTGACACACAGGCCCTGACACACACACCCTGACACACACACCTTGACACACACCCTGACACACACACCCTGACACACAGGCCCAGACACAAAGTCCCTGACAAACAAACCCTGACACACACGCACCCCGACACACACACCCTGACACACACACCCTGACACACAGGCCCTGACACACACACCATGACACACAGGCCCTGACACACAGCCCCTGACACACAGGCCATGACACACACACCCTGACACAAACACCATGGCACGCACCCTGATACACACACCCTGACGCACAGGCCCTGACACACAGGCCCAGACACACAGGCCGTGACACACACACCCTGACACACACACCTTGACACACACCCTGACACACACACCCTGACACACAGGCCCTGACACACACACACACCCGGACACACACACCCTGACACACACACCCTGACACACAAACCCTGACACACAGGCCCTGAGACACAGACCTGAGACACACGCCCTGACACACACGCCCTGAGACACACACCCTGACACACACACCCTGACACACACACCCTGACACACACACCCTGACACACAGGCCCTGACACACAGGCCCTGACACACAGGCCCTGACACACAGGCCCTGACACACAGGCCATGACACACACACCCTGACACAAACACCATGACACGCACCCTGATACACACACCCTGACGCACAGGCCCTGACACACAGGCCCAGACACACAGGCCGTGACACACACACCCTGACACACACACCTTGACACACACCCTGACACACACACCCTGACACACAGGCCCTGACACACACACCCTGACACACACACCCTGACACACACATCCTGACACACACACCCTGACACACACACACACCCGGACACACACACCCTGACACACACACCCTGACACACAAACCCTGACACACAGGCCCTGAGACACAGACCTGAGACACACGCCCTGACACACACGCCCTGAGACACACACCCTGACACACACACCCTGACACACACACCCTGACACACACACCCTGACACACAGGCCCTGACACACAGGCCCTGACACACAGGCCCTGACACACAGGCCCTGACACACAGGCCCTGACACACAGGCCATGGCACACACACCCTGACACACACACACCGTGACACGCACCCTGATACACACACCCTGACACACAGGCCCTGACACACACTCCCTGACACACACACACCCTGACACACACATCCTGACACACACACCCTGACACTCACACACAACCGGACACACACACCCTGACAAACACACCCTGACACACAAACCCTGACACACAGGCCCTGAGACACAGACCTGAGACACACGCCCTGACACACACACCCTGACACACACACACACACGGACACACACACCCTGACAAACACACCCTGACACACAAACCCTGACACACAGGCCCTGAGACACAGACCTGAGACACACGCCCTGACACACACGCCCTGAGACACACACCCTGACACACACACCCTGACACACACACCCTGACACACAGGCCCTGACACACAGGCCCTGACACACAGGCCCTGACACACACACCCTGACACACAGGCCCTGACACACAGGCCCTGACACACACACCCTGACACACACACCCTGACACACAGACCCAGACACACAGGCCCTGACACACAGGCCCTGACACACACACCCTGACACACACACCCTGGCACATAGGCCCTGACACACAGGCCCTGACACACAGGCCCTGACACACACACACACACTGACACACACTCCCTGACACACACACTGACACACACTCCCTGACACACACACCCTGACACACACACCCTGACACACACACCCTGACACACACACCCTGACACACACACACACACCCTGACACACACACCCTGACACGCACACCCTGACACACAAACCCTGACACACAGGCCCTGAGACACAGACCTGAGACACACGCCCTGACACACAGGCCCTGAGACACACACCCTGACACACACACCCTGACACACACACCCTGACACACTCACCCTGACACACAGGCCCTGACACACAGGCCCAGACACACAGGCCCAGACACACAGGCCCTGACACATGGGCCCTGACACACAGGCCCTGACACACACACCCTGACACACAGGCCCTGACACACAGGCCCTGACACACACACACCCTGACACACACACCTTGACACACACCCTGACACACACACACTGACACACAGGCCCAAACACACAGGCCCTGACACACAAACCCTGACACACACACCCCGACACACACACCCTGACACACACACCCTGACACACAGGCCCTGACACACAGACCATGACACACAGGCCCTGACACACAGTCCCTGACACACAGGCCCTGACACACACACCCTGGCGCACACACCCTGACACACACACCCTGACACACAGGCCCTGACACACACACACCCTGACACACAGGCCCAAACACACAGGCGCTGACACACAGGTCCTGACACACACACTCTGACACACACACCCTGACACACAGGCCCAGACACAGAGGCCCTGACACACAGGGTGACACACAGGCCCTGTCACACACACCCTGTCACACACAGGCCCTGACACACACACCCTGACACACAGGCCCAGATGCACAGGCCCTGACACACAGGCCCTGACACACAGGCCCTGACACACACACCCTGACACACACACCTTGACACACACCCTGACACATACACCCTGACACACAGGCCCAGACACACAGGCCCTGACACACACACCGTGACACACAGGCCCTGACACACAGGCCATGACACACACACCCTGACACACACACCGAGACACACAGGCCCATACACACACAGGCCCAGACACACAGGCCGTGACACACAGGCCCTGACACACACACGCTGACACACACACCTTGACACACACCCTGACACACACACCCTGACACACAGGCCCAGCCACACAGGCCCTGACACACAGGCCCTGACACATAGGCCCTGACACACACACCCTGGCGCACACACCCTGACACACACACCCTGACACACACACCTTGACACACACCCTGACACACACACCCTGACACACAGGCCCAGCCACACAGGCCCTGACACACAAACCCTGACATACACACCCCGACACACACACCCTGACACACACACCCTGACACACAGGCCCTGACACACAGACCATGACACACAGGCCCTGACACACAGTCCCTGACACACAGGCCCTGACACACACACCCTGGCGCACACACCCTGACACACACACCCTGACACACAGGCCCTGACACACACACACCCTGACACACAGGCCCAGACACACAGGCGCTGACACACAGGTCCTGACACACACACTCTGACACACACACCCTGACACACAGGCCCAGACACAGAGGCCCTGACACACAGGGTGACACACAGGCCCTGTCACACACACCCTGTCACACACAGGCCCTGACACACACACCCTGACACACAGGCCCAGATGCACAGGCCCTGACACACAGGCCCTGACACACAGGCCCTGACACACACACCCTGACACACACACCTTGACACACACCCTGACACACACACCCTGACACACAGGCCCAGACACACAGGCCCTGACACACACACCGTGACACACAGGCCCTGACACACAGGCCATGACACACACACCCTGACACACACACCGTGACACACAGGCCCATACACACACAGGCCCAGACACACAGGCCGTGACACACAGGCCCTGACACACACACGCTGACACACACACCTTGACACACACCCTGACACACACACCCTGACACACAGGCCCTGACACACAGGCCCTGACACATAGGCCCTGACACACACACCCTGGCGCACACACCCTGACACACACACCCTGACACACACACCTTGACACACACCCTGACACACACACCCTGACACACAGGCCCAGACACACAGGCCCTGACACACAAACCCTGACATACACACCCCGACACACACACCCTGACACACACACCCTGACACACAGGCCCTGACACACAGACCATGACACACAGGCCCTGACACACAGTCCCTGACACACAGGCCCTGACACACACACCCTGGCGCACACACCCTGACACACACACCCTGACACACAGGCCCTGACACACACACACCCTGACACACAGGCCCAGACACACAGGCGCTGACACACAGGTCCTGACACACACACTCTGACACACACACCCTGACACACAGGCCCAGACACAGAGGCCCTGACACACAGGGTGACACACAGGCCCTGTCACACACACCCTGTCACACACAGGCCCTGACACACACACCCTGACACACAGGCCCAGATGCACAGGCCCTGACACACAGGCCCTGACACACAGGCCCTGACACACACACCCTGACACACACACCTTGACACACACCCTGACACACACACCCTGACACACAGGCCCAGACACACAGGCCCTGACACACACACCGTGACACACAGGCCCTGACACACAGACCATGACACACACACCCTGACACACACACCGTGACACACAGGCCCATACACACACAGGCCCAGACACACAGGCCGTGACACACAGGCCCTGACACACACACGCTGACACACACACCTTGACACACACCCTGACACACACACCCTGACACACAGGCCCTGACACACAGGCCCTGACACATAGGCCCTGACACACACACCCTGGCGCACACACCCTGACACACACACCCTGACACACACACCTTGACACACACCCTGACACACACACCCTGACACACAGGCCCAGACACACAGGCCCTGACACACACACCGTGACACACAGGCACTGACACACAGGCCCTGACACACAGGCCATGACACACACACCTTGACACACACACCGTGACAGACAGGCCCAGCCACACAGGCCCAGACACACAGGCCGTGACACACAGGCCCTGACACACAGGCCATGACACTCACACCCTGACACACACACCGTGACACACACCCTGATACACATACCCTGACACACAGGCCCTGACACACAAGCCCAGACACACAGGCCGTGACACACAGGCCCTGACACATACACCCTGACACACACACCTTGACACACACCCTGACACACACACCCTGACACACAGGCCCTGACACACAGTCCCTGACACACAGGCCCTGACACACACACCCTGGCGCACACACCCTGACACACACACCCTGACACACAGGCCCTGACACACACACACCCTGACACACAGGCCCAGACACACAGGTGCTGACACACAGGTCCTGACACACACACTCTGACACACACACCCTGACATACAGGCCCAGACACAGAGGCCCTGACACACAGGGTGACACACAGGCCATGACACACACACCCTGACACACACACCGTGACACACAGGCCCATACACACACAGGCCCAGACACACAGGCTGTGACACACAGGCCCTGACACACACACGCTGACACACACACCTTGACACACACCCTGACACACACACCCTGACACACAGGCCCTGACACACAGGCCCTGACACATAGGCCCTGACACACACACCCTGGCGCACACACCCTGACACACACACCCTGACACACAGGCCCTGACACACACACACCCTGACACACAGGCCCAGACACACAGGCGCTGACACACAGGTCCTGGCACACACACCCTGACACACACACCCTGACACACACACCCTGACACACACACCCTGACACACAAACCCTAACACACAAGCCCTGAGACACAGACCTGAGACACAAACCCTGACATACAGGCCCTGACACACAAACCCTGACACACACACCCTGACACACACACCCTGACACACACACCCCCGACACACAGGCCCTGACACACAGGCCCAGACACACAGGCCCTGACACACGAGCCCTGACACACAGGCCCTGACACACACACACCCTGACACACAGGCCCTAACACACACACCCTGACACACACACCTTGACACACACCCTGACACACACACCCTGACACACAGGCCCAGACACACAGTCCCTGACAAACAAACCCTGACACACACGCACCCCGACACACACACCCTGACACACACACCCTGACACACAGGCCCTGACACACACACCATGACACACAGGCCCTGACACACAGCCCCTGACACACAGGCCATGACACACACACCCTGACACAAACACCATGACACGCACCCTGATACACACACCCTGACGCACAGGCCCTGACACACAGGCCCAGACACACAGGCCGTGACACACACACCCTGACACACACACCTTGACACACACCCTGACACACACACCCTGACACACAGGCCCTGACACACACACACACCCGGACACACACACCCTGACACACACACCCTGACACACAAACCCTGACACACAGGCCCTGAGACACAGACCTGAGACACACGCCCTGACACACACGCCCTGAGACACACACCCTGACACACACACCCTGACACACACACCCTGACACACACACCCTGACACACAGGCCCTGACACACAGGCCCTGACACACAGGCCCTGACACACAGGCCCTGACACACAGGCCCTGACACACAGGCCATGACACACACACCCTGACACAAACACCATGACACGCACCCTGATACACACACCCTGACGCACAGGCCCTGACACACAGGCCCAGACACACAGGCCGTGACACACACACCCTGACACACACACCTTGACACACACCCTGACACACACACCCTGACACACAGGCCCTGACACACACACCCTGACACACACATCCTGACACACACACACACCCGGACACACACACCCTGACACACACACCCTGACACACAAACCCTGACACACAGGCCCTGAGACACAGACCTGAGACACACGCCCTGACACACACGCCCTGAGACACACACCCTGACACACACACCCTGACACACACACCCTGACACACACACCCTGACACACAGGCCCTGACACACAGGCCCTGACACACAGGCCCTGACACACAGGCCCTGACACACAGGCCCTGACACACAGGCCATGGCACACACACCCTGACACACACACACCGTGACACGCACCCTGATACACACACCCTGACACACAGGCCCTGACACACACTCCCTGACACACACACCCTGACACACACATCCTGACACACACACCCTGACACTCACACACAACCGGACACACACACCCTGACAAATACACCCTGACACACAAACCCTGACACACAGGCCCTGAGACACAGACCTGAGACACACGCCCTGACACACACACCCTGACACACACACACACACGGACACACACACCCTGACAAACACACCCTGACACACAAACCCTGACACACAGGCCCTGAGACACAGACCTGAGACACACGCCCTGACACACACGCCCTGAGACACACACCCTGACACACACACCCTGACACACACACCCTGACACACAGGCCCTGACACACAGGCCCTGACACACAGGCCCTGACACACACACCCTGACACACAGGCCCTGACACACAGGCCCTGACACACACACCCTGACACACACACCCTGACACACAGGCCCAGACACACAGGCCCTGACACACAGGCCCTGACACACACACCCTGACACACACACCCTGGCACATAGGCCCTGACACACAGGCCCTGACACACAGGCCCTGACACACACACACACACTGACACACACTCCCTGACACACACACTGACACACACTCCCTGACACACACACCCTGACACACACACCCTGACACACACACCCTGACACACACACCCTGACACACACACACACACCCTGACACACACACCCTGACACGCACACCCTGACACACAAACCCTGACACACAGGCCCTGAGACACAGACCTGAGACACACGCCCTGACACACAGGCCCTGAGACACACACCCTGACACACACACCCTGACACACACACCCTGACACACACACCCTGACACACAGGCCCTGACACACAGGCCCAGACACACAGGCCCAGACACACAGGCCCTGACACACGGGCCCTGACACACAGGCCCTGACACACACACCCTGACACACAGGCCCTGACACACAGGCCCTGACACACACACCCTGACACACACACCTTGACACACACCCTGACACACACACACTGACACACAGGCCCAAACACACAGGCCCTGACACACAAACCCTGACACACACACCCCGACACACAGGCCCAGACACACAGGCCCAGACAAACAAACCCTGACACACACGCACCCCGACACACATACCCTGACACACACACCCTGACACACAGGCCCTGACACACACACCATGACACACAGGCCCTGACACACAGGCCCTGACACACAGGCCATGACACACACACCCTGACACAAACACCATGACACACACCCTGATACACACACCCTGACGCACAGGCCCTGACACACAGGCCCAGACACACAGGCCGTGACACACACACCATGACACACACACCTTGACACACACCCTGACACACACACCCTGACACACAGGCCCTGACACACACACCCTGACACACACACCCTGACACACACATCCTGACACACACACCCTGACACACACACACACCCGGACACACACACCCTGACACACACACCCTGACACACAAACCCTGACACACAGGCCCTGAGACACAGACCTGAGACACACGCCCTGACACACACGCCCTGAGACACACACCCTGACACACACACCCTGACACACACACCCTGACACACACACCCTGACACACAGGCCCTGACACACAGGCCCTGACACACAGGCCCTGACACACAGGCACTGACACACAGGCCATGGCACACACACGCTGACACACACACCGTGACACGCACCCTGATACACACACCCTGACACACAGGCCCTGACACACACTCCCTGACACACACACCCTGACACACACATCCTGACACACACACCCTGACACACACACACAACCGGACACACACACCCTGACAAACACACCCTGACACACAAACCCTGACACACAGGCCCTGAGACACAGACCTGAGACACACGCCCTGAAACACACACCCTGACACACACACACACACGGACACACACACCCTGACAAACACACCCTGACACACAAACCCTGACACACAGGCCCAGACACACAGGCGCTGACACACAGGTCCTGGCACACACACCCTGACACACACACCCTGACACACACACCCTGACACACACACCCTGACACACAAACCCTAACACACAAGCCCTGAGACACAGACCTGAGACACAAACCCTGACATACAGGCCCTGACACACAAACCCTGACACACACACCCTGACACACACACCCTGACACACACACGCCCCGACACACAGGCCCTGACACACAGGCCCAGACACACAGGCCCTGACACACGAGCCCTGACACACAGGCCCTGACACACACACACCCTGACACACAGGCCCTGACACACACACCCTGACACACACACCTTGACACACACCCTGACACACACACCCTGACACACAGGCCCAGACACACAGTCCCTGACAAACAAACCCTGACACACACGCACCCCGACACACACACCCTGACACACACACCCTGACACACAGGCCCTGACACACACACCATGACACACAGGCCCTGACACACAGCCCCTGACACACAGGCCATGACACACACACCCTGACACAAACACCATGACACGCACCCTGATACACACACCCTGACGCACAGGCCCTGACACACAGGCCCAGACACACAGGCCGTGACACACACACCCTGACACACACACCTTGACACACACCCTGACACACACACCCTGACACACAGGCCCTGACACACACACCCTGACACACACACCCTGACACACACATCCTGACACACACACCCTGACACACACACACACCCGGACACACACACCCTGACACACACACCCTGACACACAAACCCTGAGACACAGGCCCTGAGACACACGCCCTGAGACACACGCCCTGACACACACGCCCTGAGACACACACCCTGACACACACACCCTGACACACACACCCTGACACACACACCCTGACACACAGGCCCTGACACACAGGCCCTGACACACAGGCCCTGACACACAGGCCCTGACACACAGGCCCTGACACACACACCCTGACACACACACGCCGTGACACGCACCCTGATACACACACCCTGACACACAGGCCCTGACACACACTCCCTGACACACACACCCTGACACACACATCCTGACACACACACCCTGACACTCACACACAACCGGACACACACACCCTGACAAACACACCCTGACACACAAACCCTGACACACAGGCCCTGAGACACAGACCTGAGACACACGCCCTGACACACACACCCTGACACACACACACACACGGACACACACACCCTGACAAACACACCCTGACACACAAACCCTGACACACAGGCCCTGAGACACAGACCTGAGACACACGCCCTGACACACACGCCCTGAGACACACACCCTGACACACACACCCTGACACACACACCCTGACACACAGGCCCTGACACACAGGCCCTGACACACAGGCCCTGACACACACACCCTGACACACAGGCCCTGACACACAGGCCCTGACACACACACCCTGACACACACACCCTGACACACAGGCCCAGACACACAGGCCCTGACACACAGGCCCTGACACACACACCCTGACACACACACCCTGGCACATAGGCCCTGACACACAGGCCCTGACACACAGGCCCTGACACACACACACACACTGACACACACTCCCTGACACACACACTGACACACACTCCCTGACACACACACCCTGACACACACACCCTGACACACACACCCTGACACACACACCCTGACACACACACACACACCCTGACACACACACCCTGACACGCACACCCTGACACACAAACCCTGACACACAGGCCCTGAGACACAGACCTGAGACACACGCCCTGACACACAGGCCCTGAGACACACACCCTGACACACACACCCTGACACACACACCCTGACACACACACCCTGACACACAGGCCCTGACACACAGGCCCAGACACACAGGCCCAGACACCCAGGCCCTGACACATGGGCCCTGACACACAGGCCCTGACACACACACCCTGACACACAGGCCCTGACACACAGGCCCTGACACACACACCCTGACACACACACCTTGACACACACCCTGACACACACACACTGACACACAGGCCCAAACACACAGGCCCTGACACACAAACCCTGACACACACACCCCGACACACACACCCTGACACACACACCCTGACACACAGGCCCTGACACACACACCATGACACACAGGCCCTGACACACAGGCCCTGACACACAGGCCATGACACACACACCCTGACACACACACCGTGACACGCACCCTGATACACACACCCTGACACACACACCCTGACACACAGGCCCAGACACACAGGCCCAGACAAACAAACCCTGACACACACGCACCCCGACACACACACCCTGACACACACACCCTGACACACAGGCCCTGACACACACACCATGACACACAGGCCCTGACACACAGGCCCTGACACACAGGCCATGACACACACACCCTGACACAAACACCATGACACACACCCTGATACACACACCCTGACGCACAGGCCCTGACACACAGGCCCAGACACACAGGCCGTGACACACACACCATGACACACACACCTTGACACACACCCTGACACACACACCCTGACACACAGGCCCTGACACACACACCCTGACACACACACCCTGACACACACATCCTGACACACACACCCTGACACACACACACACCCGGACACACACACCCTGACACACACACCCTGACACACAAACCCTGACACACAGGCCCTGAGACACAGACCTGACACACAGGCCCTGACACACACACCCTGACACACATACCCTGACACACACACCCTGACACACACACCCTGACACACACACCCTGACACACAGGCCCTGACACACAGGCCCTGACACACAGGCCCTGACACACAGGCACTGACACACAGGCCATGGCACACACACCCTGACACACACACCGTGACACGCACCCTGATACACACACCCTGACACACAGGCCCTGACACACACTCCCTGACACACACACCCTGACACACACATCCTGACACACACACCCTGACACACACACACAACCGGACACACACACCCTGACAAACACACCCTGACACACAAACCCTGACACACAGGCCCTGAGACACAGACCTGAGACACACGCCCTGAAACACACACCCTGACACACACACACACACGGACACACACACCCTGACAAACACACCCTGACACACAAACCCTGACACACAGGCCCTGAGACACAGACCTGAGACACACGCCCTGACACACACGCCCTGAGACACACACCCTGACACACACACCCTGACACACACACCCTGACACACAGGCCCTGACACACAGGCCCTGACACACAGGCCCTGACACACACACCCTGACACACAGGCCCTGACACACAGGCCCTGACACACACACCCTGACACACACACCCTGACACACAGGCCCAGACACACAGGCCCTGACACACAGGCCCTGACACACACACCCTGACACACACACCCTGGCACATAGGCCCTGACACACAGGCTCTGACACACAGGCCCTGACACACACACACACACTGACACACAGGCCCTGACACACAGGCCCTGACACACACTCCCTGACACACACACTGACACACACTCCCTGACACACACACCCTGACACACACACCCTGACACACACACCCTGACACACACACACACACTCTGACACACACACCCTGACACGCACACCCTGACACACCTGAGACACAGACCTGAGATACACGCCCTGACACACAGGCCCTGAGACACACACCCTGACACACACACCCTGACACACACACCCTGACACACACACCCTGACACACAGGCCCTGACACACAGGCCCAGACACACAGGCCCTGACACACAGGCCCAGACACACAGGCCCAGACACACAGGCCCTGACACACGGGCCCTGACACACAGGCCCTGACACACACACCCTGACACACAGGCCCTGACACACATGCCCTGACACACACACCCTGATACACACACCTTGACACACACCCTGACACACACACACTGACACACAGGCCCAAACACACAGGCCCTGACACACAAACCCTGACACACACACCCCGACACACACACCTTGACACACACACCCTGACACACAGGCCCTGACACACACACCATGACACACAGGCCCTGACACACAGGCCCTGACACACAGGCCCTGACACACAGGCCATGACACACACACCCTGACACACACACCGTGACACGCACCCTGATTCACACACCCTGACACACAGGCCCTGACACACAGGCCCAGACACACAGGCCGTGACACACAGGCCCTGACACATACACCCTGACACACACACCTTGACACATACCCTGACACATACACCCTGACACACAAACCCTGACACACACACCCCGACACACACACCCTGACACACACACCCTGACACACAGGCCCTGACACACACACCATGACACACAGGCCCTGACACACAGGCCCTGGCACACAGGCCTGACACACACACCCTGACACACACACCGTGACACGCACCCTGATACACACACCCTGACACACAGGCCCTGACACACAGGCCCTGACACACAGGCCCAGACACACAGCCCGTGACACACAGGCCTTGACACATACACCCTGACACACACACCTTGAGACACACCCTGACACACACACCCTGACACACAGGGCCTGACACACACTCCCTGACACACACACCCTGACACACACATCCTGACACACACACCCTGACACACACACACACCCGGACACACACACCCTGACACACACACCCGGACACACAAACCCTGACACACAGGCCCTGAGACACAGACCTGAGACACACACCCTGACACACACGCCCTGAGACACACACTGTGACACACACACCCTGACACACACACCCTGACACACACACCCTGACACACAGGCCCTGACACACAGGCCCTGACACACAGGCCCTGACACACACACCCTGACACACAGGCCCTGACACACAGGCCCTGACACACACACCCTGGCACACAGGCCCAGACACACAGGCCCTGACACACAGGCCCTGACACACACACCCTGACACACACACCCTGGCACACAGGCCCTGACACACAGGCCCTGACACACAGGCCCTGACACACACACACCCTGACACACAGGCCCTGACACACAGGCTTTGGCACACACTCCCTGACACACACACTGACACACACTCCCTGACACACACACCCTGACACACACATCCTGACACACACACCCTGACACACACACCCTGACACACACACACCCTGACACACAGGCCCTGACACACAGGCCCTGACACACAGGCCCTGACACACACACCCTGACACACAGGCCCTGACACACAGGCCCTGACACACAGGCCCAGACACACAGACCCTGACACACAGGCCCTGACACACACACCCGGACACACACACCTTGACACACACACCCTGACACACACCCTGACACACAGGCCCTGACACACAGGCCCTGACACACAGGCCCTGACACACACACCCTGACACACAGGCCCTGACACACAGGCCCTGACACACGCTCCCTGACACACACACTAACACACACTCCCTGACACACACACCCTGACACACACATCCTGACACACACACACACACACCCTGACACACACACCCTGACACACACACACTGACAAACAAACCCTGACACACAGGCCCTGAGACACAGACCTGAGACACACGCCCTGACACACAGGCCCTGAGACACACACCCTGACACACACACCCTGACACACACACCCTGACACACACACCCTGACACACAGGCCCTGACACACAGGCCCTGACACACACACCCTGACACACAGGCCCTGACACACAGGCCCTGACACACACACCCTGACACACAGGCCCAGACACACAGGCCCTGACACACAGGCCCTGACACACACACCCTGACACACACACCTTGACACACACACCCTGACACACACCCTCACACAAAGGCCCTGACACACAGGCCCTGACACACAGGCCCTGACACACACACCCTGACACACAGGCCCTGACACACAGGCCCTGACACACAGGCCCTGACACACACACCATGACACACACCCTGACGCACACCCTGACACACACACCCTGACACACACACCCTGCCACACACTCCATGACACACACACCCTGACACACACTCCCTGACACACACACCCTGACACACACACCCTGAAGCACACTCCCTGACACACACCCTGACACACAGGCCCAGACACACAGGCCCTGACACACAGGCCCTGACACACAGGCCCCGACACACACACCCTGACACACAGGCCCTGACACACAGGCCCTGACACACACACCCTGACACACACACCCTGGCACACACTCCCTGACACACACCCTGCCACACAGGCCCTGACACACAGGCCCTGACACACAGGCCCTGACACACACACCCTGACACACAGGCCCTGACACACAGGCCCTGACACACAGGCCCTGACACACACACCCTGACACACACCCTGACGCACACCCTGACACACACACCCTGACACACACTCCCTGACACACAGGCCCTGACACACACACCCTGACACACACCCTGACACACACCCTGACACACACACCCTGCCACACACTCCATGACACACACACACCCTGACACACACTCCCTGACACACACACCCTGACACACACACCCTGAAGCACACTCCCTGACACACGCCCTGACACACAGGCCCAGACACACAGGCCCTGACACACAGGCCCCGACACACACACCCGGACACACAGGCCCTGACACACAGGCCCTGACACACACACCCTGACACACACACCCTGACACACTGGCCCTGACACACAGGCCCTGACACACACACACACACACAGGCTGACACACACACCCTGACACACACACCCTGACACACACACCCTGACACACACTCCCTGACACACACCCTGCCACACACTCCCTGACACACACACCCTGACACACACATCCTGACACACACACCCTGACACACACACACACCCTGACACACACACCCTGACACACAAACCGTGACACACAAGCCCTGAGACACAGACCTGAGACACAAACCCTGACACACAGGCCCTGACACACACACCCTGACACACACACCCTGGCACACACTCCCTGACACACACCCTGCCACACAGGCCCTGACACACAGGCCCTGACACACAGGCCCTGACACACACACCCTGACACACAGGCCCTGACACACAGGCCCTGACACACAGGCCCTGACACACACACCCTGACACACACCCTGACGCACACCCTGACACACACACCCTGACACACACTCCCTGACACACAGGCCCTGACACACACACCCTGACACACACCCTGACACACACCCTGACACACACACCCTGCCACACACTCCATGACACACACACCCTGACACACACTCCCTGACACACACACCCTGACACACACACCCTGAAGCACACTCCTTGACACACGCCCTGACACACAGGCCCAGGCACACAGGCCCTGACACACAGGCCCCGACACACACACCCGGACACACAGGCCCTGACACACAGGCCCTGACACACACACCCTGACACACACACCCTGACACACTGGCCCTGACACACAGGCCCTGACACACACACACAGACACACAGGCTGACACACACACCCTGACACACACACCCTGACACACACACCCTGACACACACTCCCTGACACACACCCTGCCACACACTCCCTGACACACACACCCTGACACACACATCCTGACACACACACCCTGACACACACACACACCCTGACACACACACCCTGACACACACACCCTGACACACAAACCCTGACACACAGGCCCTGAGACACAGACCTGAGACACACGCCCTGACACACAGGCCCTGAGACACACACCCTGACACACACACCCTGACACACACACCCTGACACACAGGCCCTGACACACTGGCCCTGACACACAGGCCCTTACACACACACCCTGACACACAGGCCCTGACACACAGGCCCTGACACACACACGCTGACACACACACCTTGACACACACCCTGACACACACACACTGACACACAGGCCCTGACACATAGGCCCTGTCACACACAACCTGGCGCACACACCCTGACACACACACCCTGACACACAGGCCCTGACACACACACACCCTGACACACAGGCCCAGACACACAGGCGCTGACACACAGATCCTGGCACACACACCCTGACACACACACCCTGACACACAAACCGTGACACACAAGCCCTGAGACACAGACCTGAGACACAAACCCTGACATACAGGCCCTGACACACAGACCCTGAAACACACACCCTGACACACACACCCTGACACACACACGCCCTGACACACAGGCCCTGACACACAGGCCCAGACACACAGGCCCTGACACACGGGCCCTGACACACAGGCCCGGACACACACACCCTGGGCACACACCCTGACACACACACCCTGACACACAGGCCCTGGAACACACACACCCTGACACACAGGCCCAGACACACAGGCGCTGACACACAGGTCCTGGCACACACACCCTGACACACACACTCTGACACACACACCCTGACACACATGCCCAGACACAGAGGCCCTGACACACAGGGTGACACACAGGCCCTGACACACACACCCTGTCACACACAGGCCCTGACACACACACCCTGACACACAGGCCCAGACAAACAGGCCCTGACACACAGGCCCTGACACACAGGCCCTGAAACACACACCCTGACACACACACCTTGACACACACCCTGACACACACACCCTGACACACAGGCCCAGACACACAGGCCCTGACACACACACCGTGACACACACACCCTGACACACACACCCTGACACACAAACCCTGACACACAGGCCCTGAGACACAGACCTGAGACACACGCCCTGACACACAGGCCCTGAGACACACACCCTGACACACACACCCTGACACACACACACTGACACACACACCCTGACACACAGGCCCTGACACACTAGCCCTGACACACAGGCCCTTACACACACACCCTGACACACAGGCCCTGACACACAGGCCCTGACACACACACGCTGACACACACACCTTGACACACACCCTGACACACACACACTGACACACAGGCCCTGACACATAGGCCCTGTCACACACACCCTGGCGCACACACCCTGACACACACACCCTGACACACAGGCCCTGACACACACACACCCTGACACACAGGCCCAGACACACAGGCGCTGACACACAGATCCTGGCACACACACCCTGACACACACACCCTGACACACAAACCGTGACACACAAGCCCTGAGACACAGACCTGAGACACAAACCCTGACATACAGGCCCTGACACACAGACCCTGACACACACACCCTGACACACACACCCTGACACACACACGCCCTGACACACAGGCCCTGACACACAGGCCCAGACACACAGGCCCTGACACACGGGCCCTGACACACAGGCCCGGACACACACACCCTGGGCACACACCCTGACACACACACCCTGACACACAGGCCCTGGCACACACACACCCTGACACACAGGCCCAGACACACAGGCGCTGACACACAGGTCCTGGCACACACACCCTGACACACACACTCTGACACACACACCCTGACACACATGCCCAGACACAGAGGCCCTGACACACAGGGTGACACACAGGCCCTGACACACACACCCTGTCACACACAGGCCCTGACACACACACCCTGACACACAGGCCCAGACAAACAGGCCCTGACACACAGGCCCTGACACACAGGCCCTGAAACACACACCCTGACACACACACCTTGACACACACCCTGACACACACACCCTGACACACAGGCCCAGACACACAGGCCCTGACACACACACCGTGACACACAGGCCCTTACACACAGGCCTTGACACACAGGCCATGACACACACACCCTGACACACACACCGTGACACACAGGCCCAGACACACAGGCCCAGACACACAGGCCGTGACACACAGGCCCTGACATACACACGCTGACACACACACCTTGACACACACCCTGACACACGCACCCTGACACACAGGCCCTGACACACAGGCCCTGACACATAGGCCCTGACACACACACCCTGGCGCACACACCCTGACACACACACCCTGACACACAGGCCCTGACACACACACCCTGACGCACAGGCCCAGACACACACGCGCTGACACACAGGTCCTGGCACACACACGCTGACACACACACCCTGACACACACACCCTGACACACAAACCCTGACACACAAGCCCTGAGACACAGACCTGAGACACAAACCCTGACATACAGGCCCTGACACACAAACCCTGACACACACACCCTGACACACACACCCTGACACACACACGCCCTGACACACAGGCCCTGACACACAGGCCCAGACACACAGGCCCTGACACACGGGCCCTGACACACAGGCCCGGACACACACACCCTGGGCACACACCCTGACACACACACCCTGACACACAGGTCCTGGCACACACACGCTGACACACACACCCTGACACACACACCCTGACACACAAACCCTGACACACAAGCCCTGAGACACAGACCTGAGACACAAACCCTGACATACAGGCCCTGACACACAAACCCTGACACACACACCCTGACACACACACCCTGACACACACACGCCCTGACACACAGGCCCTGACACACAGGCCCAGACACACAGGCCCTGACACACGGGCCCTGACACACAGGCCCTGACACACACACCCTGACACACAGGCCCTGACACACAGGCCCTGACACACACACCCTGACACACACACCTTGACACACACCCTGACACACACACCATGACACACAGGCCCAAACACACAGGCCCTGACACACAAACCCTGACACACAAACCCCGACACACACACCCTGACACACACACCTTGACACACAGGCCCTGACACACACACCATGACACACAGGCCCTGACACACAGGCCCTGACACACAGGCCATGACACACACACCCTGACACACACACCGTGACACGCACCCTGATGCACACACCCTGACACACAGGCCCTGACACACAGGCCCAGACACACAGGCCGTGACACACAGGCCCTGACACATACACCCTGACACACACACCTTGACACACACCCTGACACACACACCCTGACACACAGGCGCTGACACACACTCCCTGACACACACACCCTGACACACACATCTTGACACACACAACCTGACACACACACACCCGGACACACACACCCTGACACACACACCCTGACACACAAACCCTGACACACAGGCCCTGAGACACAGACCTGAGACACACGCCCTGACACACACGCCCTGAGACACACACCCTGACACACACATCCTGACACACACACCCTGACACACACACCCTGACACACAGGCCCTGACACACAGGCCCTGACACACAGGCCCTGACACACACACACCCTGACACACAGGCCCTGACACACAGGCCCTGACACACACACCCTGACACACAGGCCCAGACACACAGGCCCTGACACACAGGCCCTGACACACACACCCTGACACACACACCCTGGCACACAGGCCCTGACACACAGGCCCTGACACACAGGCCCTGACACACACACACCCTGACACACAGGCCCTGACACACAGGCCCTGACACACACTTCCTGACACACACACTGACACACACTCCCTGACACACACACCCTGACACACACATCCTGACACACACACCCTGACACACACACACACACCCTGACACACACACCCTGACACACACACCCTGACACACAAACCCTGACACACAGGCCCTGAGACACAGACCTGAGACACGCGCCCTGACACACAGGCCCTGAGACACACACCCTGACACACACACCCTGACAAACACACCCTGACACACACACCCTGACACACAGGCCCTGACACACAGGCCCTGAGACACACACCCTGACACACACACCCTGACACACACACCCTGACACACAGGCCCTGACACACAGGCCCTGACACACAGGCCCTGACACACACACCCTGACACACAGGCCCTGACACACAGGCCCTGACACACACACCCTGACACACAGGCCCAGACACACAGGCCCTGACACACAGGCCCTGACACACACACCCTGACACACACACCTTGACACACACACCCTGACACACACCCTCACACAAAGGCCCTGACACACAGGCCCTGACACACAGGGCCTGACACACACACCCTGACACACAGGCCCTGACACACAGGCCCTGACACACAGGCCCTGACACACACACCATGACACACACCCTGACGCACACCCTGACACACACACCCTGACACACACACCCTGCCACACACTCCATGACACACACACCCTGACACACACTCCCTGACACACACACCCTGACACACACACCCTGAAGCACACTCCCTGACACACACCCTGACACACAGGCCCAGACACACAGGCCCTGACACACAGGCCCCGACACACACACCCTGACACACAGGCCCTGACACACAGGCCCTGACACACACACCCTGACACACACACCCTGGCACACACTCCCTGACACATACCCTGCCACACAGGCCCTGACACACAGGCCCTGACACACAGGCCCTGACACACACACCCTGACACACAGGCCCTGACACACAGGCCCTGACACACAGGCCCTGACACACACACCCTGACACACACCCTGACGCACACCCTGACACACACACCCTGACACACACTCCTTGACACACAGGCCCTGACACACACACCCTGACACACACCCTGACACACACCCTGACACACACACCCTGCCACACACTCCATGACACACACAACCTGACACACACTCCCTGACACACACACCCTGACACACACACCCTGAAGCACACTCCCTGACACACGCCCTGACACACAGGCCCAGACACACAGGCCCTGACACACAGGCCCCGACACACACACCCGGACACACAGGCCCTGACACACAGGCCCTGACACACACACCCTGACACACACACCCTGACACACTGGCCCTGACACACAGGCCCTGACACACACACACACACACAGGCTGACACACACACCCTGACACACACACACTGACACACACACCCTGACACACACTCCCTGACACACACCCTGCCACACACGCCCTGACACACACACCCTGACACACACATCCTGACACACACACCCTGACACACACACACACCCTGACACACACACCCTGACACACAAACCGTGACACACAAGCCCTGAGACACAGACCTGAGACACAAACCCTGACACACAGGCCCTGACACACACACCCTGACACACACACCCTGGCATACACTCCCTGACACACACCCTGCCACACAGGCCCTGACACACAGGCCCTGACACACAGGCCCTGACACACACACCCTGACACACAGGCCCTGACACACAGGCCCTGACACACAGGCCCTGACACACACACCCTGACACACACCCTGACGCACACCCTGACACACACACCCTGACACACACTCCCTGACACACAGGCCCTGACACACACACCCTGACACACACCCTGACACACACCCTGACACACACACCCTGCCACACACTCCATGACACACACACCCTGACACACACTCCCTGACACACACACCCTGACACACACACCCTGAAGCACACTCCCTGACACACGCCCTGACACACAGGCCCAGGCACACAGGCCCTGACACACAGGCCCCGACACACACACCCGGACACACAGGCCCTGACACACAGGCCCTGACACACACACCCTGACACACACACCCTGACACACTGGCCCTGACCCACAGGCCCTGACACACACACACACACACAGGCTGACACACACACCCTGACACACACACCCTGACACACACACCCTGACACACACTCCCTGACACACACCCTGCCACACACTCCCTGACACACACACCCTGACACACACACCCTGACACACACACCCTGACACACAGGCCCTGACACACTGGCCCTGACACACAGGCCCTTACACACACACCCTGACACACAGGCCCTGACACACAGGCCCTGACACACACACGCTGACACACACACCTTGACACACACCCTGACACACACACACACTGACACACAGGCCCTGACACATAGGCCCTGACACACACACCCTGGCGCACACACCCTGACACACACACCCTGACACACAGGCCCTGACACACACACACCCTGACACACAGGCCCAGACACACAGGCGCTGACACACAGATCCTGGCACACACACCCTGACACACACACCCTGACACACAAACCGTGACACACAAGCCCTGAGACACAGACCTGAGACACAAACCCTGACATACAGGCCCTGACACACAGACCCTGACACACACACCCTGACACACACACCCTGACACACACACGCCCTGACACACAGGCCCTGACACACAGGCCCAGACACACAGGCCCTGACACACGGGCCCTGACACACAGGCCCGGACACACACACCCTGGGCACACACCCTGACACACACACCCTGACACACATGCCCTGGCACACACACACCCTGACACACAGGCCCAGACACACAGGCGCTGACACACAGGTCCTGGCACACACACCCTGACACACACACTCTGACACACACACCCTGACACACAGGCCCAGACACAGAGGCCCTGACACACAGGGTGACACACAGGCCCTGACACACACACCCTGTCACACACAGGCCCTGACACACACACCCTGACACACAGGCCCAGACAAACAGGCCCTGACACACAGGCCCTGACACACAGGCCCTGAAACACACACCCTGACACACACACCTTGACACACACCCTGACACACACACCCTGACACACAGGCCCAGACACACAGGCCCTGACACACACACCGTGACACACAGGCCCTGACACACAGGCCTTGACACACAGGCCATGACACACACACCCTGACACACACACCGTGACACACAGGCCCAGACACACAGGCCCAGACACACTGGCCGTGACACACAGGCCCTGACATACACACGCTGACACACACACCTTGACACACACCCTGACACACGCACCCTGACACACAGGCCCTGACACACAGGCCCTGACACATAGGCCCTGACACACACACCCTGGCGCACACACCCTGACACACACACCCTGACACACAGGCCCTGACACACACACCCAGACGCACAGGCCCAGACACACAGGCGCTGACACACAGGCCCTGGCACACACATGCTGACACACACACCCTGACACACACACCCTGACACACAAACCCTGACACACAAGCCCTGAGACACAGACCTGAGACACAAACCCTGACATACAGGCCCTGACACACAAACCCTGACACACACACCCTGACACACACACCCTGACACACACACGCCCTGACACACAGGCCCTGACACACAGGCCCAGACACACAGGCCCTGACACACGGGCCCTGACACACAGGCCCTGACACACACACCCTGACACACAGGCCCTGACACACAGGCCCTGACACACACACCCTGACACACACACCTTGACACACACCCTGACACACACACCCTGACACACAGGCCCAAACACACAGGCCCTGACACACAAACCCTGACACACAAACCCCGACACACACACCCTGACACACACACCTTGACACACAGGCCCTGACACACACACCATGACACACAGGCCCTGACACACAGGCCCTGACACACAGGCCATGACACACACACCCTGACACACACACCGTGACACGCACCCTGATACACACACCCTGACACACAGGCCCTGACACACAGGCCCAGACACACAGGCCGTGACACACAGGCCCTGACACATACACCCTGACACACACACCTTGACACACACCCTGACACACACACCCTGACACACAGGCGCTGACACACACTCCCTGACACACACACCCTGACACACACATCTTGACACACACAACCTGACACACACACACCCGGACACACACACCCTGACACACACACCCTGACACACAAACCCTGACACACAGGCCCTGAGACACAGACCTGAGACACACGCCCTGACACACACGCCCTGAGACACACACCCTGACACACACATCCTGACACACACACCCTGACACACACACCCTGACACACAGGCCCTGACACACAGGCCCTGACACACAGGCCCTGACACACACACACCCTGACACACAGGCCCTGACACACAGGCCCTGACACACACACCCTGACACACAGTCCCAGACACACAGGCCCTGACACACAGGCCCTGACACACACACCCTGACACACACACCCTGGCACACAGGCCCTGACACACAGGCCCTGACACACAGGCCCTGACACACACACACCCTGACACACAGGCCCTGACACACAGGCCCTGACACACACTTCCTGACACACACACTGACACACACTCCCTGACACACACACCCTGACACACACATCCTGACACACACACCCTGACACACACACACACACCCTGACATACACACCCTGACACACACACCCTGACACACAAACCCTGACACACAGGCCCTGAGACACAGACCTGAGACACGCGCCCTGACACACAGGCCCTGAGACACACACCCTGACACACACACCCTGACACACACACCCTGACACACACACCCTGACACACAGGCCCTGACACACAGGCCCTGACACACACACCCTGACACACACACCTTGGCACACACACCCTGACACACACCCTGACACACAGGCCCTGACACACAGGCCCGGACACACACACCCTGACACACAGGCCCAGACACACAGGCCCTGACACACAGGCCCTGACACACACACACCCTGACACACACACCTTGGCACACACACCCTGACACACACCCTGACACACAGGCCCTGACACACAGGCCCGGACACACACACCCTGACACACAGGCCCTGACACACAGGCCCTGACACACACACACCCTGACACACAGGCCCAGACACACAGGCGCTGACACACAGGTCCTGGCACACACACCCTGACACACAAACCCTGACACACACACCCTGACACACAAACCCTGACACACAAGCCCTGAGACACAGACCTGAGACACAAACCCTGACATACAGGCCCTGACACACAAACCCCGACACACACACCCTGACACACACACCCTGACACACACACGCCCTGACACACAGGCCCTGACACACAGGCCCAGACACACAGGCCCTGACAAACGGGCCCTGACACACAGGCCCTGACACACACACCCTGACACACATGCCCTGACACACAGGCCCTGACACACACACCCTGACACATGCACCTTGACACACACCCTGACACTCACACCCTGACACACAGGCCCAGACACACAGGCCCTGACACACAAACCATGACAAACACACCCCGACACACACACCCTGACACACACACCCTGACACACACACCATGACACACAGGCCCTGACACACAGGCCCTGGCACACAGGCCATGACACACACACCCTGACACACACACCGTGACACGCACCCTGATACACACACCCTGACACACAGGCCCTCACACACAGGCCCAGACACACAGGCCGTGACACACAGGCCCTGACACATACACCCTGACACACACACCTTGACACACACCCTGACACCCACACCCTGACAAACAGGCCCTGGCAGACACTCCCTGACACACACTCCCTGACACACACATCCTGACACACACACCCTGACACACACACACACCCGGACACACACACCCTGACACACACACCCTGACACACACACCCTGACACACAAACCCTGACACACAGGCCCTGAGGCACAGACCTGAGACACACGCCCTGACACACACGCCCTGAGACACACACCCTGACACACACACCCCGACACACACACCCTGACACACACACCCTGACACACAGGCCCTGACACACAGGCCCTGACACACTGGCCCTGACACACACACCCTGCCACACAGGCCCTGACACACAGGCCCTGACACACACACCCTGACACACAGGCCCAGACACACAGGCCCTGACACACAGGCACTGACACACACACCCTGACACACACACCCTGGCACACAGGCCCTGACACACAGGCCCTGACACACACACACCCTGACACACAGGCCCTGACACACACTCCCTGACACACACACTGACACACACTCCCTGACACACACACCCTGACACACACATCCTGACACACACACCCTGACACACACACACACACACCCTGACACACACACCCTGACACACACACCCTGACACACAAACCCTGACACACAGGCCCTGACACACACGCCCTGACACACAGGCCCTGACACACAGGCCCTGACACACACACCCTGACACACAAGCCCAGACACACAGGCCCTGACACACAGGCCCTCACACACACACCCTGACACACACACCTTGACAGACACACCCTGACACACACCCTGACACACAGGCCCTGACACACAGGCCCTGACACACAGGCCCTGACACACACACCCTGACACACAGGCCCTGACACACAGGCCCTGACACACACACCCTGACACACACCCTGACGCACACCCTGACACACACACCCTGACACACACTCCCTGACACACAGGCCCTGACACACACACCCTGACACACAAGCCCAGACATACAGGCCCTGACACACAGGCCCTGACACACACACCCTGACACACAGGCCCTGACACACAGGCCCTGACACACACACCCTGACACACACACACCCTGACACACACTCCCTGACACACACCCTGCCACACACTCCCTGACACACACACCCTGACACACTGGCCCTGACACACAGGCCCTGACACACACACACACGCTGACACACACACCCTGACAAACACTCCCTGACACACACACACCCTGACACACACACCCTGACACACACTCCCTGACACACAGGCCCTGACACACAGGCACTGACACACACACCCTGACACACACACCCTGGCACACAGGCCCTGACACACAGGCCCTGACACACACTTCCTGACACACACTCCCTGACACACACACCCTGACACACACGTCCTGACACACACACCCTGACACACACACACACACACACCCTGACACACACACCCTGACACACACACCCTGACACACAAACCCTGACACACAGGCCCTGAGACACAGACCTGAGACACGCGCCCTGACACACAGGCCCTGAGACACACACCCTGACACACACACCCTGACACACACACCCTGACACACAGGCCCTGACACACAGGCCCTGGCACACAGGCCCTGACACACACACCCTGACACACAGGCCCTGACACACAGGCCCTGACACACACACCCTGACACACAGGCCCAGACACACAGGCCCTGACACACAGGCCCTGACACACACACCCTGACACACACACCTTGGCACACACACCCTGACACACACCCTGACACACAGGCCCTGACACACAGGCCTGGACACACACACCCTGATACACAGGCCCTGACACACAGGCCCTGACACACACACCCTGACACACACCCTGACGCACACTCTGACACACACACCCTGACACACAGGCCCTGACACACAGGCCCTGACACACACACCCTGACACACAGGCCCAGACACACAGGCCCTGACACACAGGCCCTGACACACACACCCTGACACACACACCTTGGCACACACACCCTGACACACACCCTGACACACAGGCCCTGACACACAGGCCCGGACACACACACCCTGACACACAGGCCCTGACACACAGGCCCTGACACACACACCCTGACACACAGGCCCAGACACACAGGCGCTGACACACAGGTCCTGGCACACACACCCTGACACACACACCCTGACACACACACCCTGACACACAAACCCTGACACACAAGCCCTGAGACACAGACCTGAGACACAAACCCTGACATACAGGCCCTGACACACAAACCCCGGCACACACACCCTGACACACACACCCTGACACACACACGCCCTGAAACACAGGCCCTGACACACAGGCCCAGACACACAGGCCCTGACAAACGGGCCCTGACACACAGGCCCTGACACACACACCCTGACACACATGCCCTGACACACAGGCCCTGACACACACACCCTGACACATACACCTTGACACACACCCTGACACACACACCCTGACACACAGGCCCAGACACACAGGCCCTGACACACAAACCCTGACACACACACCCCGACACACACACCCTGACACACACACCCTGACACACAGGCCATGACACACACACCATGACACACAGGCCCTGACACACAGGCACTGACACACAGGCCATGACACACACACCCTGACACACACACCGTGACACGCACCCTGATACACACACCCTGACACACAGGCCCTCACACACAGGCCCAGACACACAGGCCGTGACACACAGGCCCTGACACATACACCCTGACACACAAACCTTGACACACACCCTGACACCCACACCCTGACAAACAGGCCCTGGCAGACACTCCCTGACACACACTCCCTGACACACACATCCTGACACACACACCCTGACACACACACACACCCGGACACACACACCCTGACACACACACCCTGACACACACACCCTGGCACACAAACCCTGACACACAGGCCCTGAGACACAGACCTGAGACACACGCCCTGACACACACGCCCTGAGACACACACCCTGACACACACACCCCGACACACACACCCTGACACACACACCCTGACACACAGGCCCTGACACACAGGCCCTGACACACTGGCCCTGACACACACACCCTGACACACCGGCCCTGACACACAGGCCCTGACACACACACCCTGACACACAGGCCCAGACACACAGGCCCTGACACACAGGCACTGACACACACACCCTGACACACACACCCTGGCACACAGGCCCTGACACACAGGCCCTGACACACACACACCCTGACACACAGGCCCTGACACACACTCCCTGACACACACACTGACACACACTCCCTGACACACACACCCTGACACACACATCCTGACACACACACCCTGACACACACACACACACACACCCTGACACACACACCCTGACACACACACCCTGACACACAAACCCTGACACACAGGCCCTGACACACACACCCTGACACACAGGCCCTGACACACAGGCCCTGACACACACACCCTGACACACAAGCCCAGACACACAGGCCCTGACACACAGGCCCGCACACACACACCCTGACACACACACCTTGACAGACACACCCTGACACACACCCTGACACACAGGCCCTGACACACAGGCCCTGACACACAGGCCCTGACACACACACCATGACACACACCCTGACGCACACCCTGACACACACACCCTGACACACACTCCCTGACACACAGGCCCTGACACACACACCCTGACACACACCCTGACACACACCCTGACACACACACCCTGCCACACACTCCCTGACACACACTCCCTGACACACACACCCTGAAACACACTCCCTGACACACAGGCCCAGACATACAGGCCCTGACACACAGGCCCTGACACACACACCCTGACACACAGGCCCTGACACACAGGCCCTGACACACACACCCTGACACACACACACCCTGACACACACTCCCTGACACACACCCTGCCACACACTCCCTGACACACACACCCTGACACACTGGCCCTGACACACAGGCCCTGACACACACACACACACGCTGACACACACACCCTGACAAACACTCCCTGACACGCACACCCTGACACACACACCCTGACACACACTCCCTGACACACAGGCCCTGACACACAGGCACTGACACACACACCCTGACACACACACCCTGGCACACAGGCCCTGACACACAGGCCCTGACACACACACACCCTGACACACAGGCCCTGACACACACTCCCTGACACACACACTGACACACACTCCCTGACACACACACCCTGACACACACATCCTGACACACACACCCTGACACACACACACACACACACACACCCTGACACACACACCCTGACACACACACCCTGACACACAAACCCTGACACACAGGCCCTGAGACACAGACCTGAGACACACGCCCTGACACACAGGCCCTGAGACACACACCCTGACACACACACACACCCTGACACACACACCCTGACACACACACCCTGACACACAGGCCCTGACACACAGGCCCTGACACACAGGCCCTGACACACACACCCTGACACACAGGCCCTGACACACAGGCCCTGACACACACACCCTGCCACACAAGCCCAGACACACAGGCCCTGAAACACAGGCCCTCACACACACACCCTGACACACACACCTTGACAGACACACCCTGACACACACCCTGACACACAGGCCCTGACACACAGGCCCTGACACACAGGCCCTGACACACACACCCTGACACACAGGCCCTGACACACAGGCCCTGACACACACACCCTGACACACACCCTGACGCACACACTGACACACACACCCTGACACACACTCCCTGACACACAGGCCCTGACACACACACCCTGACACACACCCTGACACACACCCTCACACACACACCCTGCCACACACTCCCTGACACACACTCCCTGACACACACACCCTGAAACACACTCCCTGACACACAGGCCCAGACATACAGGCCCTGACACACACACCCTGACACACACACACCCTGACACACACTCCCTGACACACACCCTGCCACACACTCCCTGACACACACACCCTGACACACTGGCCCTGACACACAGGCCCTGACACACACACACACGCTGACACACACACCCTGACAAACACTCCCTGACACACACACCCTGACACACACACCCTGACACACACTCCCTGACACACACTCCCTGACACACACACACTGACACACACATCCTGACACACACAACCTGACACACACACACACCCTGACACACACATCCTGACACGCACACCCTGACACACAAACACTGACACACAGGCCCTGAGACACAGACCTGAGACACACGCCCTGACACACAGGCCCTGAGACACACACCCTGACACACACACCCTGACACACACACCCTGACACACACACCCTGACACACAGGCCCTGACACACTGGCCCTGACACACAGGCCCTGACACACACACCCTGACACACAGGCCCTGACACACAGGCCCTGACACACACTCCCTGACACACACCCTGACACACACTCCCTGACAGACACACCCTGACACACACATCCTGACACACACACCCTGACACACACACACACCCTGACACACACACCCTGACACACACACCCTGACACACAAACCCTGACACACAGGCCCTGAGACACAGACCTGAGACACACACCCTGACACACACGCCCTGAGACACACACCCTGACACACACACTCTGACACACACACACCCTGACACACACACCCTGACACACAGGCCCTGACACACAGGCCCTGACACACAGGCCCTGACACACACACCCTGACACACAGGCCCTGACACACAGGCCCTGACACACACACCCTGACACACAGGCCCAGACACACAGGCCTTGACACACAGGCCCTGACACGCAGGCCCTGACACAAACACCCTGACACACAGGCCCTGACACACAGGCCCTGACACACACACCCTGACACACACCCTGATGCAGACCCTGACACACACACCCTGACACACACTCCCTGACACACAGGCCCTGACACACACATCCTGACACACACCCTGACACACACACCCTGAAACACACTCCCTGACACACACCCTGCCACACACTCCCTGACACACACCCCCTGACACACACATCCTGACACACACACCCTGACACACACACACACCCTGACACACACACCCTGACACGCACACCCTGACACACAAACCCTGACACACAGGCCCTGAGACACAGACCTGAGACACACGCCCTGACACACAGGCCCTGAGACACATACCCTGACACACACACTCTGACACACACACCCTGACACACACACCCTGACACACAGGCCCTGACACACAGGCCCTGACACACACTCCCTGACACACACCCTGACACACACTCCCTGACACACACACCCTGACACACACATCCTGACACACACACCCTGACACACACACACACACCCTGACACACACACCCTGACACACACACCCTGACACACAAACCCTGACACACAGGCCCTGAGACACAGACCTGAGACACACACCCTGACACACACGCCCTGACACACACACCCTGAGACACACACTCTGACACACACACCCTGACACACACACCCTGACACACAGGCCCTGACACACAGGCCCTGACACACAGGCCCTGACACACAGGCCCTGACACACACACCCTGACACACAGGCCCTGACGCACAGGCCCTGACACACACACCCTGACACACAGGCCCAGACACACAGGCCCTGACACACAGGCCCTGACACACACACCCTGACACACACACCTTGACACACACCCTGACACATACACCCTGACACACAGGCCCATACACACAGGCCCTGACACACACACACCTTGACACACAGGCCCTGACACACACACCATGACACACACTCCATGACACACACACCCTGACACACACTCCCTGACACACACACCCTGACACACACACCCTGAAACACAGGACCAGACACACAGGCCCTGACACACACACACACACCCTGACACACACACCCTGACACACACACCCTGACACACAAACCCTGACACACAGGCCCTGAGACACAGACCTGAGACACACACCCTGACACACACGCCCTGAGACACACACCCTGAGACACACACTCTGACACACACACCCTGACACACACACCCTGACACACAGGCCCTGACACACAGGCCCCGACACACAGGCCCTGACACACACACCCTGACACACAGGCCCTGACACACACACCATAACACACACTCCATGACACACACACCCTGACACACACTCCCTGACACACACACCCTGACACACACACCCTGAAACACAGGCCCAGACACACAGGCCCAGACACACAGGCCCTGACGCACAGGCCCTGACACACACACCCTGACACACAGGCCCAGACACACAGGCCCTGACACACAGGCCCTGACACACACACCCTGACACACACACCTTGACACACACCCTGACACATACACCCTGACACACACACCGTGACACACAGGCCCAGGCACACAGGCCCAGACACACAGGCCCAGACACACAGGCCCAGACACACAGACGCTGACACGCAGGTCCTGGCACACACACCCTGACACACACACTCTGACACACACACCCTGACACACAGGCCCAGACACAGAGGCCCTGACACACAGGGTGACACACAGGCCCTGACACACACACCCTGTCACACACAGGCCCTGACACACACACCCTGACACACAGGCCCAGACACACAGGCCCTGACACACAGGCCCTGACACACAGGCCCTGACACACACACCCTGACACACATACCTTGACACACACCCTGGCACACACACCCTGACACACAGGCCCAGACACACAGGCCCTGACACACACACCGTGACACACAGGCCCTGACACACAGGCCCTGACACACAGGCCATGAAACACACGCCCTGACACACACACCCTGACACACACACCCTGACACACAGGCCCAGACACACAGGCCCTGACACACAGGCCCTGACACGCAGGCCCTGACACACACACCCTGACACACAGGCCCTGACACACAGGCCCTGACACACACACCCTGACACACACCCTGATGCAGACCCTGACACACACACCTGACACACACTCCCTGACACACAGGCCCTGACACACACACCCTGACACACACCCTGACACACTCCCTGACACACACACCCTGACACACACACCCTGAAACACACTCCCTGACACACACATTGACACACAGGCCCAGACATACAGGCCCTGACACACAGGCCCTGACACACACACCCTGACACACAGGCCCTGACACACAGGCCCTGACACACACACCCTGACACACACACCCTGACACACACTCCCTGACACACAACCTGCCACACACTCCCTGACACACACACCCTGACACACTGGCCCTGACACACAGGCCCTGACACACACACACACGCTGACACACACACCCTGACAAAAACTCCCTGACACACACACCCTGACACACACACCCTGACACACACTCCCTGACACACACCCTGCCACACACTCCCTGACACACACACCCTGACACACACACCCTGACACACACACCCTGACACACACACACACACACCCTGACACACACACCCTGACACGCACACCCTGACACACAAACCCTGACACACAGGCCCTGAGACACAGACCTGAGACACACGCCCTGACACACAGGCCCTGAGACACATACCCTGACACACACACCCTGACACACACACCCTGACACACACACCCTGACACACAGGCCCTGACACACTGGCCCTGACACACAGGCCCTGACACACACACCCTGACACACAGGCCCTGACACACAGGCCCTGACACACACTCCCTGACACACACCTGACACACACTCCCTGACACACACACCCTGACACACACATCCTGACACACACACCCTGACACACACACACACCCTGACACACACACCCTGACACACACACCCTGACACACAAACCCTGACACACAGGCCCTGAGACACAGAC
>JAWMAR010001310.1:194770-238853 GCA_036785375.1 Leucoraja ocellata | reverse complement strand
GAGAGTGTCAACTATCTGGAGACGCGGCAGGTGTGACGGGAGCCCCCCCCCCCCCCCCCCCTCACACGGACACCTCCTGGCCGTTGTTGCTGTTGATGAAAACCACGGATGAGGGAAGGGTCCAGGATGTCACGGGCAGGTATCCAGCTCCTCTCCTCTGGTCCGTTGCCCTCCCAGTCAATAAGGTAGTGGATCCCTCTGCCACGCCGCCGTGACTACAGCAGCCGCTTCACCATGTACACGGGGCCACCGTAAATGATGCGGGCTGGCGGAGGTAGCACAGGAGCGGGACACAGGGAGCTGGAAGATTCACGCTTAACCCGGGATACATGGAAGGTGGGGTGAATACACATAGACCGGGGCCACCGGCAATGGAGCGGGACACAGGGAGCTGGACGAATCACGCTTAACCCGGGATATATGGAAGGCGGGGTGAATACACATAGACCGGGGCAGTCTAAGGCGGACAGCAGAGCGGTTGATGACTCAGAGAAGAATGAATGGACCAATAAACCGGGCGCCAACTTACTCGACTCAACGCGGAGGACGAGGTCTCGGGTGGACAGGCAGACCTCTGCCCATGGCGGTAGCGAGGGACAGGGGTCCGGTGATGATCCGCCCGCCGTCTATACCTGGAAGCCGTGCGGAGCAGAACAGAACGGGCCTCCCTCCAGTTCTGACGACCGCGGCGCACAAACCGCTGGGCAGAGGGAACGGAGACCTTCTCCTCTTGGTCTGGGAACAGAGGTGGCTGGTAACCTTGGGAGCAGTGGGATGGGGACAGACCGGTGGCAGAATGGGCCGGGAATTGTGGACATATTCAATCCACACCAACTTACTGGACCAGGAGGTAGGATTGGCGGACACCGGGCAACGTAGAGTGGTCTCTGGGTCCTGCTTGTCTCTTTCCGGCTGGCCATTAGATTGTGGATGGAACATACACGTAGAAACATAGAAAATAGGTACAAGAGTAGGCCATTCGGCCCTTCGAACCTGCACCGCCATTCAATATGATCATGTTTGGTCATCCAACTCAGTATCCCATCCCTGCCTTCTCTCCATACCCCCTGATCCCTTTAGCCACAAGGGTCACATCTTACTCCCTCTTAAATATAGCCAATGAACTGGCCTCAACTACCTTCTGTGGCAGAGAATTCCACAGATTCAACACTCTCTGTGTAAAAAATGATTTTCTCATCTCGGTTCCAGAAAACGTCCCTCTTATCCTTAAACTGTGACCACTAGTTCTGGACTTCCCCAACATCGGGACCAATCTTCCTGCATCTAGCCTGTCCAACCCCTTAAGAATGTTGTAAGTTTCTATAAGATCCCCTCAATCTTCTAAATTCTAGTGAGTACAAGCCGAGTCTATCCAGTCTTTCTTCATATGAAAGTCCTGCCAATCCAGAAGAGAGGCTGACGGAGGAGCCAACTAGGGAGAACAAATCTTTCCAGATACAAAACCGAAGATAGACACAAAATGCTGGAGTAACTGATCCGTTCAAGCAGCGTCTGTGGAGAGAAGGAATGACGGACGCGTCGGGTCGACACCGTCTGAAGAAGAGTCTCGACCCGAAACATCACCCATTCCTTCTCTCCAGAGATGCTTCCTGTCCCGCTAAGTTAAAGGCCTGTCCCACCAGCATGCGACTGCTTGCGCGACCTAACGTTGTCGATTGAGCCGTACGACGTCGCGGGGCCGGTCCCACTTCGGTCGCCGGAGCGGTATGGAATTGTGCGGAGCTGGTCCCGCCATCCGAAACACTGACACTGTCCAAAAACCCCGCGCGCGAACGGCCTAACGGCCCGCAGCGTCTTGACGGCGTAGGCAGCGTCTTGACGGCGTAGGCAGCGTCTTGATGGCGTACGTCTAGCGCGTGTCGTTACGGGATGACGTACCGCTCGACGCCGTGGGACGTCCAAATCCAGTCGGCCCGCCTCCTGCCCAGCTGATTGGTGAGGATGGCGTCGGGACCAGCTGCAGACAGCTCCGTGGTTGGAAGTGGGACAGGCCCCGCGAGGATGTTCCGGCTCCTTCCCCACCCCCTCCCCCGGCGTGTCCCCACTGCCCCCCTCCCCATGGCCATGATCCCTCAGCCCCCACCAATCGCCGTGACCCCCACTCCCAACGTCCGTTATCCCCCATCTCTCAATCCCCGTACCCCCTCACCCCCCAATCCTAGTGACCCCCATCCCCCACTCACAGTAACCCCCACCCTCCAATCCCAGTGTCCCCACGCACCCCCCAACCCCCCAATCCCAGTGACCCCCACCCTCCAATCCCAGTGTCCCCACGCACCCCCCAACCCCCCAATCCCAGTGACCCCCACCCCCCAATCCCAGTGATCCCCCACTCCCCAATCCCCGTGACCCCCACTCCCCGTGACCCGCCACCCCCAATCCCAGTGACCCCCCACCGCCCAATCCCAGTGACCCCCCACTCCCCAATCCCCGTGACAGCCCCTCAATCCGCGTGACCCCTCCCCAACCCCGTTACCCCCACCCCCACCACAAGCAGCCACGGACAAACAGCTGGAGAACACATTGGATTTTATTGAACATTTATGTGGCGACAGTGAAGCAGAATCCCCCCCCAGCAAAGAATCACATTCCCTGATCCCCCACCCCCAGCAAAGAATCACATTCCCTGACCCCCCCCCCCAGCAAAGAATCACATTCCCTGATCCCCCACCCAGCAAAGAATCACATTCCCTGATCCCCCCCAGCAAAGAATCACATTCCCTGATCCCCCCCCCCCAGCAAAGAATCACATTCCCTGATCCCCCCCCCCAGCAAAGAATCACATTCCCTGATCCCCCCCCCCCAGCAAAGAATCACATTCCCTGTTCCCCCCCCCCCCCCCCCACAGTCCACGGGTGGATGTGACGTCACAACGCCAGGAACCCCCCCACTCCGTCTCCGGGCCTCGGGTCACCCAGCGCTGCAACGCTCCAGCTGTGATTCATTCCCACCAGATGTTGTTCGGGACTGTTCCCCCCTGAACCCCGTCATTGCAAGAACATTACGGGCAGCAGCAGCCCCCCCCCCCCCAGTGCAGTCAGTAAATGAGCAGCGACCCACAGAGCGAAGCGTAAAGTCCAAATCACCAAATTAGCTGTAGATGCGCTCATTGTTCACCCCCCCCCCACCATTACACCCCCCCCTCACCATTACACCCCCCCCACTATTACACCCCCCCACCATTACACCCCCCCCACCATTACACCCCCCACCATTACACCCCCCCCCTCACCATTACACCCCCCCCACCATTACACCCCCCCCCACCATTACACCCCCCACCATTACACCCCCCCCCACCATTACACCACCCACCATTACACCCCCCCCTCACCATTACACCCCCCCAACATTACACCCCCCAACCCCATTACACCCGCTCATGTCCCGCTCTCCACCGACGCTCCTGTACCGGCGGCGGCACACGGCGGCCCTGGGGGAGACAGACAGACAGACAGACAGACAGACAGACAGACAGACAGACAGACAGACAGACAGACAGACAGACAGACAGACAGACAGACAGACAGACAGAGAGCGAGAGTTGATTACAGAGCGACACAAGCCCACCCGTGTAGCAGTAGCAATGACCTCCCGCCCCCTGCCGGCAATACACCCCCCCCCCCCCCCCCAGCACCACAGGACAGTACAGCACAACAACAGGCCCTTCGGCCCACACTGTCTGTGCCGACCATGCTGCAGGCACCAACTATCTGTCTGCGCGTAACCCCCCCCCTCCCCGCATGTCCACGTGTCCATCCACAAGTCTCTTTAATGTCACTGTCGTGTCTGTGTCCCCCCCCCACCCCCTCAATTATCAGCAATAAAAACACCCCCCCCCCCGGGAATAACCCCCCCCCCCGGAAATACCCACCCCTCCCCCCCTGGATATGATCCCCTCCCCCCAACACACACACGCACCGCTGGCATAACCCCCCCACAACACACACACGGTAGCCCCTCCCCTCGCAACGGGGGCATTAAACCCACAGCTCCCCCGCCGGTAATACCCACCCCCCTTGACACACACACCCTGACACACACACCCTGACACACACACCCTGACACACACACCCTGACACACACACCCTGCCACAGACCCTGAGACAGACCCTGAGACACAAACCCTGGGGACAGACTAAGGACACATAGACACTGAGACACAAATCCTGACACACAGGCCCTGAGACACAAACCCTGACACACATACCTTGACACACACCCTGACACACACACCCTGACACACAGGCCCTGACACACACACACCCAGACACACAGGCCCAGACACACAGGCCCCGACACACACACCCTGACACACACACCCTGACACACACCCTGACACACACACCCTGACACACAGGCCCAGACACACAGGCCCAGACACACAGGCCCTGACACACACACCCTGACACACACACCCTCACACACACACCCTGCCCCACACACCCTGCCACACACACCCTGACACACACACCCTGCCCCACACACCCTGCCACACACACCCTGACACACACACCCTGACACACACAACCTGCCCCACACACCCTGACACACACACCCTGCCCCACACACCCTGCCACACACACCCTGACATACACACTCTGACACAGACCCTGAGACAGACCCTGAGACACAAACCCTGGGGACAGACTAAGGACACATAGACACTGAGACACAAATCCTGACACACAGGCCCTGAGACACAAACCCTGACACACACACCTTGACACACACCCTGACACACACACCCTGACACACAGGCACAGACACACAGGCCCTGACACACACACCCTGACACACACACCCTGAAAAAAACACACACACCCTGACACACACACTCTGACACATACCCTGAGACAGAGCCTGAGACACAAATCCTGGGGACAGACTAAGTACACACAGACACTGAGACACACACCCTGACACACAGGCCCTGACACACACACACCCAGACACACAGGCCCAGACACACAGGCCCTGACACACACACCCTGACACACACACCCTGACACACACACCCTGACACACACCCTGACACACACACCCTGACACACAGGCCCAGGCACGCAGGCCCAGACACACAGGCCCTGACACACACACCCTGACACACACACCCCGACACACACACCCTGACACACACACTCTGACACAGACCCTGAGACAGACCCTGAGACACAAACCGTGGCGACAGACTAAGGACACATAGACACTGAGACACAAACCCTGACAGACACACCCTGACACACAGGCCCTGACACACACACACCCTGACACACACACCCTGACACACAGGCCCAGACACACAGGCCCAGACACACACACACTGACACACAGGGTGACACACAGGCCCTGACACACGCACCCTGAAGAGCAGGCCCTGACACACATGCCCTGACACACACACCCTGACACACAGGCCCTGACACACAGGCCCTGACACACACACACCCTGACACACACACCCTGACACACACCCTGACACACACACACCCTGACACACAGGCCCAGACACACACACCCTGACACACAGGGTGACACACAGGCCCTGACACACACACCCTGACACACACACCCTGACACACAGGCCCAGACACACAGGCCCTGACACACAGGCCCTGAGACACAAACCCTGAGACACAGGCCTGAGACAAAGGCCCTGAGACACAAACCCTGAGACAAAGGCCCTTACACACACTCCCTGACACACACTCCCTGACACACACCCTAACACACACACCTTGACACACAGGCCCTGACACACACACACCCTGACACATACACCCTGACACACACCCTGACACACACACCCTGACACACAGGCCCAGACACACAGGCCCAGACACACACACCCTGACACACAGGGTGACACACAGGCCCTGACACACAGGTCCTGACACACACACCCTGACACACAGGCCCTGACACACAGGCCCTGACACACACACCCTGACACACAGGCCCTGACACACAGGCCCTGACACACACACACCCTGACACAGAGGCCCAGACACACACACCCTGGCACACACGCCCTGACACACTGGCCCAGACACACAGGCCCTGACACACAGGCCCTGAGACACAAAACCTGAGACAAAGGCCCTTACACACACTCCCTGACACACACTCCCTGACACACACCCTGACACACACACCCTGACACACATGCCCTGGCACACAGGCACTGACACACAGGGCCTGACACACACACACCCTGACACACAGGCCCTGACACACAGGCCCTGACACACAGGACCTGACACACACACCGTGACACACAGGCCCAGACACACAGGCCCTGACAAACAGGCCCTGACACAAACACCCTGACACACAGGCCCAGACACACAGGCCCTGACACACAGGCTTTGACACACAGGCCCTGACCCACAGGCCCTGACACACACACCCTGACACACAGGCCCTGACACACACACCCTGACACACACACCCTGACACACATGCCCTGACACACAGGCCCAGACACACAGGCCCTGACACACAGGCCCTGACACACACACCCTGACACACAGGCCCTGACACACAGGCCCTGACACACAGGCCCTGACACACACACCCTGACACACAGGCCCAGACACACAGGCCCTGACACACACACCCTGACACACAGGCCCAGACACACAGGCCCTGACACACAGGCCCTGACACACAGGCCCTGACACACACACCCTGACACACACACCTTGACACACACCCTGACACACACACCCTGACACACAGGCCCAGACACACAGGCCCTGACACACTCACCGTGACACACAGGCCCAGACACACAGGCCCTGACACACAGGCCCTGAGACACAAACCCTGACACACAGGCCTGACACACAGACCCTGAGACACAGGCCTGTGACAAAGGCCCTGAGACACAAACCCTAAGACAAAGGCCCTGAGACACAGACCCTGAGACACAGACCCTGACACACAGACCCTTACACACACTACCTGACACACACTCCCTGACACACACCCTGACACACACACCCTGACACACATGCCTTGGCACACAGGCCCTGACACACAGGCACTGACACGCACACCCTGACACACAGGCCCTGAAACACAGGCCCTGACACACAGGCCCTGACACACACACCTAGACACACAGGCCCAGACACACAGGCCCTGACACACAGGCCCTGACACACACACCCTGACACACAGGCCCAGACACACAGGCCCTGACACACACACCCTGACACACACCCTGACACACAGGCCCAGACACACAGGCCCTGACACACTCACCGTGACACACAGGCCAAGACACACAGGCCCAGACACACAGGCCCTTTTGTGAGATAAATGAAACTTTCACTACTCGTAATTAACTTAACTTTATTTAAGCTTTAAGCACCTTATTTCTGCAATACACAATTGCCGTGACCAATCGCCGTGACCCCCACTCCCAACGACCGTGACCCCCCATCTCTCAATCCCCGTAACCCCCTCACCCCCCCAATCCTAGTGACCCCCCCCCCATCCCCCAATCACAGTAACCCCCACCCTCCAATCCCAGTGTCCGCACGCACCCCCCCAGCCCCTCAATCCCCGTGTCCGCACGCACCCCCCCAGCCCCTCAATCCCCGTGTCCGCACGCACCCCCCCAGCCCCCCAATCCCAGTGACCCCCCCCAGCCCCCCAATCCCAGTGACCCCCCCCCCAACCCCCCAATCCCAGTGTCCCCCACCGCCCAATCCCCGTGACCCCCCAATCCCCGTGACTCCCACCCCCAATCCCAGTGACCCCCCACCCCCCGTGACCCTCCACCCCCAATCCCAGTGACCCCCCCCAACCCCCCAATCCCAGTGACCCCCACCCCCCAATCCCCGTGACCCCCCAATCCCCGTGACTCCCACCCCCAATCCCAGTGACCCCCCACTCCCCGTGACCCGCCACCCCCAATCCCAGTGACCCCCCACCGCCCAATCCCAGTGACCCCCCACTCCCCAATCCCCGTGACAGCCCCTCAATCCGCGTGACCCCTCCCCAACCCCGTGACCCCCCCATTTTATTGAACATTTATGTGGCGACAGTGAAGCAGAATCCCCCCCCAGCAAAGAATCACATTCCCTGATCCCCCCCCCCCCAGCAAAGAATCACATTCCCTGACCCCCCCCCCCCCAGCAAAGAATCACATTCCCTGATCCCCCCCCCCCCCCAGCAAAGAATCACATTCCCTGATCCCCCCCCAGCAAAGAATCACATTCCCTGATCACCCCCCCCCCCCCCCACAGTCCACGGTGGATGTGGCGTCACAACGCCAGGAACCCCCCCACTCCGTCTCCGTCTCCGGGCCTCGGGTCACCCAGCGCTGCAACGCTCCAGCTGTGATTCATTCCCTCCAGATGGTGTTCGGGACTGTCCCCCCCTGAACCCCGTCATTGCAGGAACATTACGGGCAGCAGCCCACCCCCCCCCCCCCCAGTGCAGTCAGTAAATGAGCAGCGACCCACAGAGCGAAGCGTAAAGTCCAAATCACCAAATCAGCTGTAGCGCTCATTGTTCACACACCCCCACCATTAAACCCCCCCTCACCATTACACCCCCCCCCCAACATTACACCCCACCCCCCCATTACACCCCCCCACCATTACACCCCCCCCCCCACCATTACACCCCCCCCCCCTACCATTACACCCCCCCCACCATTACACCCCCCCCCCCACCATTACACCCCCCACCATTACACCCCCCCACCATTACACCCCCCACCATTACACCCCACCATTACACCCCACCCATCCACCATTACACCCCAACCCCCCCCCCCCACCATTACACCGCCCCCCCCCCCGCCATTACACCACCCCCCCCCTGCCCCCCGCCAACAGCAGAAACCCCGCCAACATATCCCGCTCTCCACCGTCTCTCCTGTACCGGCGGCGGCGGCCCTGGGGGAGACAGACAGACAGACAGACAGACAGACAGACAGACAGACAGACAGACAGACAGACAGACAGACAGACAGACAGACAGACAGACAGACAGACAGACAGACAGACAGACAGACAGAGAGCGAGATTTGGTTACGGAGCGACACAAGCCCACACGTGTAGCAGTAGCACTGACCTCCCGCCCCCAGCCGGCAATGCACCCCCTCCCCACCCAGCACCACAGGACCGTACAGCACAACAACAGGCCCTTCGGCCCACACTGTCTGTGCCGACCATGCTGCCGACACCAACTATCTGTCTGCGCGTCACCCCCCCCCCCTCGCTCCCCGCATGTCCACGTGTCCATCCACAAGTCTCTTTAATGTCACTATCGTGTCTGTGTCCCCCCCCCATCCCCTCAATTATCAGCTATAAAACCACCCCACCCCCCGGAAATAACTCCCCCCCCGGAAATACCCACCCCTCCCCCCACTGGATATGATCCCCTCCCCCCACAACACACACACGGTAGCCCCTCCCCTCGCAACGGGGGCATTAAACCCACAGCTCCCCCGCCGGTAATACGCCCCCCTTGACACACACACCCTGACACACACACCCTGACACACACACCCTGCCACACACAGACCCTGACACACACACCCTGACACACACACCCTGCCACACACACCCTGACACACACACCCTGCCACACACAACCTGACACACACACCCTGACACACACACCCTGACACACACACCCTGACACACACACCCTGCCACACAACCCTCCCACACACACCCTGCCACACACACCCTGATACACACACCCTGACACACACACCCTGCCACACACAGACCCTGACACACACACCCTGACACACACACCCTGCCACACACACCCTGACACACACACCCTGCCACACACAACCTGACACACACACCCTGACACACACACCCTGACACACACACCCTGACACACACACCCTGCCACACAACCCTCCCACACACACCCTGCCACACACACCCTGATACACACACCCTGACACACACACCCTGCCACACACACCCTGACACACACACCCTGCCACACACCCCTGACACACACACCCTGCCACACACCCCTGCCACACACATCCTGCCACACACACCCTGACACACACACCCTGACACACACACCATGACACACACACCCTGACACACACACCCTGAGACACAAACCCTGACACACACACCTTGACACGCTCCCTGGCGCACACACCATGACACACAGGCCCAGACACACAGGCCCTGACACACACACCCTGACACACACACCCTGACACACACACCCTGACACACACACACACTCTGACACAGACCCTGAGACAGACCCTGAGACACAAACCCTGGGGACAGACTAAGGACACATAGACACTGAGACACAAACCCTGACACACCGGCCCTGACACACAGGTCCTGACACACACACCCTGACACACAGGCCCAGACACAGAGGCCCTGACACACAGGCCCAGACACACAGGCCCTGACACACAGGCCCTGACACACAGGCCCAGACACACAGGCCCTGACACACACACCCTGAGACACACACCCTGACACACACACCCTGACACACACCCTGACACACACACCCTGACACACCGGCCCAGACACACAGGCCCTGACACACACACCCTGACACACACACCATTACACACACACCCTGACAAACACACTCTGACACACACACTGTGACACAGACCCTGAGACAGACCCTGAGACACAAACCCTGGGGACAGAATAACGACACATAGACACTGAGACACAAACCCTGACACACAGGTCCTGACACACAGGCCCTGACACACAGGTCCTGACACACACACCCTGACACACAGGCCTTGACACACAGGCCCTGACACACAGGCCCTGACACACACACCCTGATGCACAGGCCCTGACACACACACACCCTGACACACACACCCTGACACACACACCCTGACACACACCCCGACACACACAACCCCGACACACAGGCCCAGACACACAGGCCCAGACACACACACCCTGACACACAGGCCCTGACACACAGGCCCTGACACACACACACCCTCCCACACACACCCTGCCACACACACCCTGACACACACACCCTGACACACAGGCCCTGACACACAGGCCCTGACACACACACCCTAACACACAGGCCCTGACACACAGGCCCTCACACACAGGTCCTGACACACACACCCTGACACACAGGCCCTGACTCACAGGCCCTGACACACACAGGCCCTGACACACAGGCCCTGGCACACACACACCCTGACACACACACCCTGACACACACACCCTGACACACACCCCGACACACACACCCCGACACACAGGCCCAGACACACAGGCCCAGACACACACACCCTGACACACAGGCCCTGACACACAGGCCCTGACACACACACCCTCCCACACACACCCTGCCACACACACCACGACACACACACCCTGACACACACACCCTGACACACACACCCTGACACACACACCCTGCCACACAATCCTGCCACACACACCCTGCCACACACACCCTGATACACACACCCTGACACACACACCCTGCCACACACACCCTGACCCACACACCCTGCCACACACCCCTGACACACACACCCTGCCACACACCCCTGCCACACACACACTGCCACACACACCCTGACACACACACCCTGACACACACACCCTGACACACACACCCTGACACACACACCCTGAGACACAAACCCTGACACACACACCATGACACGCTCCCTGGCGCACACACCCTGACACACAGGCCCAGACACACAGGCCCTGACACACACACCCTGACACACACACCCTGACACACACACCCTGACAAACACACACTCTGACACAGACCCTGAGACAGACCCTGAGACACAAACCCTGGGGACAGACTAAGGACACATAGACACTGAGACACAAACCCTGACACACAGGCCCTGACACACAGGTCCTGACACACACACCCTGACACACAGGCCCAGACACACAGGCCCTGACACACAGGCCCAGACACACAGGCCCTGACACACAGGCCCTGACACACAGGCCCAGACACACAGGCCCTGACACACACACCCTGAGACACACACCCTGACACACACACCCTGACACACACCCTGACACACACACCCTGACACACAGGCCCAGACACACAGGCCCTGACACACACACGTTGACACACACACCCTGACACACACACCCTGACAAACACACCCTGACACACACACTGTGACACAGACCCTGAGACACAAACCCTGGGGACAGAATAAGGACACATAGACACTGAGACACAAACCCTGACACACAGGTCCTGACACACAGGCCCTGACACACAGGTCCTGACACACACACCCTGACACACAGGCCCTGACACACAGGCCCTGACACACACACCCTAACACACAGGCCCTGACACACAGGCCCTCACACACAGGTCCTGACACACACACCCTGACACACAACCCTGCCACACAGGCCCTGACACACACACCCTGACACACAGGCCCTGACACACACACACCCTGACACACACACCCTGACACACACACCCTGACACACACCCCGACACACACACCCCGACACACAGGCCCAGACACACAGGCCCAGACACACACAACCTGACACACAGGCCCTGACACACAGGCCCTGACACACACACCCTCCCACACACACCCTGCCACACACACCATGACACACACACCCTGACACACACACCCTGCCACACACACCCTGCCACACACACCCTGACACACACATCCTGACACACACACCCTGACACACACACCCTGCCACACAACCCTGCCACACACACCCTGCCACACACACCCAGATACACACACCCTGACACACACACCCTGCCACACACACCCTGACACACACACCCTGCCACACACCCCTGACACACACACCCTGCCACACACCCCTGCCACACACACCCTGCCACACACACCCTGACACACACACCCTGACACACACACCCTGACACACAACCCTGCCACACACACCCTGCCACACACACCCTGATACACACACCCTGACACACACACCCTGCCACACACACCCTGACACACACACCCTGCCACACACCCCTGACACACACACCCTGCCACACACCCCTGCCACACACACCCTGCCACACACACCCTGACACACACACCCTGACACACACACCCTGACACACACACCCTGACAAACACACCCTGAGACACAAACCCTGACACACACACCTTGACACGCTCCCTGGCGCACACACCCTGACACACAGGCCCATGCACACAGGCCCTGACACACACCCTGACACACAAACCCTGACACACACACCCTGACACACACACACTCTGACACAGACCCTGAGACAGACCCTGAGACACAAACCCTGGGGACAGACTAAGGACACATAGACACTGAGACACAAACCCTGACACACAGGCCCTGACACACAGGTCCTGACACACACACCCTGACACACAGGCCCAGACACACAGGCCCTGACACACAGGCCCTGACACACAGGCCCTGACACACAGGCCCAGACACACAGGCCTTGACACACACACCCTGAGACACACACCCTGACACACACACCCTGACACACACCCTGACACACACACCCTGACACACAGGCCCAGACACACAGGCCCTGACACACACACCCTGACACACACACCCTGACACACACACCCTGACAAACACACCCTGACACACACACTGTGACACAGACCCTGAGACAGACCCTGAGACACAAACCCTGGGGACAGAATAAGGACACATAGACACTGAGACACAAACCCTGACACACAGGTCCTGACACACAGGCCCTGACACACAGGTCCTGACACACACACCCTGACACACAGGCCCTGACACACAGGCCCTGACACACAGGCCCTGACACACACACCCTGACACACAGGCCCTGACACACACACACCCTGACACACACACCCTGACACACACACCCTGACACACACCCCGACACACACACCCCGACACACAGGCCCAGACACACAGGCCCAGACACACACACCCTGACACACAGGCCCTGACACACAGGCCCTGACACACACACCCTCCCACACACACCCGGCCACACACACCCTGACACACACACCCTGACACACAGGCCCTGACACACAGGCCCTGACACACACACCCTAACACACAGGCCCTGACACACAGGCCCTCACACACAGGTCCTGACACACACACCCTGACACACAGGCCCTGACACACAGGCCCTGACACACACACCCTAACACACAGGCCCTGACACACAGGCCTTCACACACAGGTCCTGACACACACACCCTGACACACAGGCCCAGACACACAGGCCCTGACACACACACCCTGACACACAGGCCCTGACACACAGGCCCTGACACACACACCCTGACACACAGGCCCTGACACACACACACCCTGACACACACACCCTGACACACACACCCTGACACACACCCCGACACACACACCCCGACACACAGGCCCAGACACACAGGCCCAGACACACACAACCTGACACACAGGCCCTGACACACAGGCCCTGACACACGCACCCTCCCACACACACCCTGCCACACACACCATGACACACACACCCTGACACACACACCCTGCCACACACACCCTGCAACACACACCCTGCAACACACACCCTGACACACACACCCTGACACACACACCCTGACACACACACCCTGACACACACACCCTGCCACACAACCCTGCCACACACACCCTGCCACACACACCCTGATACACACACCCTGACACACACACCCTGCCACACACACCCTGACACACACACCCTGCCACACACCCCTGACACACACACCCTGCCACACACCCCTGCCACACACACCCTGCCACACACACCCTGACACACACACCCTGACACACACACCCTGAAACCCACACCCTGATACACACACCCTGACACACACACCCTGCCACACACACCCTGACACACACACCCTGCCACACACCCCTGACACACACACCCTGCCACACACCCCTGCCACACACACCCTGCCACACACACCCTGACACACACACCCTGACACACACACCCTGACACACACACCCTGACAAACACACCCTGAGACACAAACCCTGACACACACACCTTGACACGCTCCCTGGCGCACACACCCTGACACACAGGCCCATGCACACAGGCCCTGACACACACACCCTGACACACAAACCCTGACACACACACCCTGACACACACACACTCTGACACAGACCCTGAGACAGACCCTGAGACACAAACCCTGGGGACAGACTAAGGACACATAGACACTGAGACACAAACCCTGACACACAGGCCCTGACACACAGGTCCTGACACACACACCCTGACACACAGGCCCAGACACACAGGCCCTGACACACAGGCCCTGACACACAGGCCCTGACACACAGGCCCAGACACACAGGCCTTGACACACACACCCTGAGACACACACCCTGACACACACACCCTGACACACACCCTGACACACACACCCTGACACACAGGCCCAGACACACAGGCCCTGACACACACACCCTGACACACACACCCTGACACACACACCCTGACAAACACACCCTGACACACACACTGTGACACAGACCCTGAGACAGACCCTGAGACACAAACCCTGGGGACAGAATAAGGACACATAGACACTGAGACACAAACCCTGACACACAGGTCCTGACACACAGGCCCTGACACACAGGTCCTGACACACACACCCTGACACACAGGCCCTGACACACAGGCCCTGACACACAGGCCCTGACACACACACCCTGACACACAGGCCCTGACACACACACACCCTGACACACACACCCTGACACACACACCCTGACACACACCCCGACACACACACCCCGACACACAGGCCCAGACACACAGGCCCAGACACACACACCCTGACACACAGGCCCTGACACACAGGCCCTGACACACACACCCTCCCACACACACCCGGCCACACACACCCTGACACACACACCCTGACACACAGGCCCTGACACACAGGCCCTGACACACACACCCTAACACACAGGCCCTGACACACAGGCCCTCACACACAGGTCCTGACACACACACCCTGACACACAGGCCCTGACACACAGGCCCTGACACACACACCCTAACACACAGGCCCTGACACACAGGCCTTCACACACAGGTCCTGACACACACACCCTGACACACAGGCCCAGACACACAGGCCCTGACACACACACCCTGACACACAGGCCCTGACACACAGGCCCTGACACACACACCCTGACACACAGGCCCTGACACACACACACCCTGACACACACACCCTGACACACACACCCTGACACACACCCCGACACACACACCCCGACACACAGGCCCAGACACACAGGCCCAGACACACACAACCTGACAGACAGGCCCTGACACACAGGCCCTGACACACGCACCCTCCCACACACACCCTGCCACACACACCATGACACACACACCCTGACACACACACCCTGCCACACACACCCTGCAACACACACCCTGACACACACACCCTGACACACACACCCTGACACACACACCCTGACACACACACCCTGCCACACAACCCTGCCACACACACCCTGCCACACACACCCTGATACACACACCCTGACACACACACCCTGCCACACACACCCTGACACACACACCCTGCCACACACCCCTGACACACACACCCTGCCACACACCCCTGCCACACACACCCTGCCACACACACCCTGACACACACACCCTGACACACACACCCTGAAACCCACACCCTGACACACACACCCTGACAAACACACCCTGAGACACAAACCCTGACACACACACCTTGACACGCTCCCTGGCGCACACATTCTGACACACAGGCCCAGGCACACAGGCCCTGACACACACACCCTGACACACACACCCTGACACACACACCCTGACACACACACACTCTGACACAAACCCTGAGACAGACACTGAGACACAAACCCTGGGGACAGACTAAGGACACATAGACACTGAGACACAAACCCTGACACACAGGCCCTGACACACAGGTCCAGACACACACACCCTGACACACAGGCCCAGACACACAGGCCCTGACACACAGGCCCAGACACACAGGCCCTGACACACAGACCCTGACAAACACACCCTGACACACACCCTGACACACACACCCTGACACACAGGCCCAGACACACAGGCCCTGACACACACACCCTGACACACACACCCTGACACACACACCCTGACAAACACACCCTGACACACACACTGTGACACAGACCCTGAGACAGACCCTGAGACACAAACCCTGGGGACAGAATAAGGACACATAGACACTGAGACACAAACCCTGACACACAGGTCCTGACACACAGGCCCTGACACACAGGTCCTGACACACACACCCTGACACACAGGCCCTGACACACAGGCCCTGACACACAGGCCCTGACACACACACCCTGACACACAGGCCCTGACACACACACACCCTGACACACACACCCTGACACACACACCCTGACACACACCCCGACACACACACCCCGACACACAGGCCCAGACACACAGGCCCAGACACACACACCCTGACACACAGGCCCTGACACACAGGCCCTGACACACACACCCTCCCACACACACCCTGCCACACACACCCTGACACACACACCCTGACACACAGGCCCTGACACACAGGCCCTGACACACACACCCTAACACACAGGCCCTGACACACAGGCCCTCACACACAGGTCCTGACACACACACCCTGACACACAGGCCCTGACACACAGGCCCTGACACACACACCCAGACACACAGGCCCTGACACACACACACCCTGACACACACAACCTGACACACACACCCTGACACACACCCCGACACACACACCCCGACACACAGGCCCAGACACACACACCCTGACACACAGGCCCTGACACACAGGCCCTGACACACACACCCTCCCACACACACCCTGCCACACACACCATGACACACACACCCTGACACACACACCCTGCCACACACACCCTTCCACACACACCCTGACACACACACCCTGACACACACACCCTGACACACACACCCTGCCACACAACCCTGCCACACACACCCTGCCACACACACCCTGATACACACACCCTGACACACACACCCTGCCACACACACCCTGACACACACACCCTGACACACACACCCTGACACACACACACACTGACACAGACCCTGAGACAGACCCTGAGACACAAACCCTGGGGACAGACTAAGGACACATAGACACTGAGACACAAACCCTGACACACAGGCCCTAACACACAGGTCCTGACACACACACCCTGACACACAGGCCCTGACACACACACACCCTGACACCCAGGCCCAGACACACAGGCCCTGACACACAGGCCCAGACACACAGGCCCTGACACACACACCCTGACACTCATCCTGACACACACACCCTGACACACAGGCCCAGACACACACACACCCAGACACACACACCCTGACACACAGGCCCTGACACACAGGCCCTGACACACACACCCTCCCACACACACCCTGCCACACACACCCTGACACACACACCCTGACACACAGGCCATGACACACAGGCCCTGACACACACACCCTAACACACAGGCCCTGACACACAGGCCCTCACACACAGGTCCTGACACACACACCCTGACACACAGGCCCTGACACACAGGCCCTGACACACACACCCAGACACACAGGCCCTGACACACACACACCCTGACACACACAACCTGACACACACACCCTGACACACACCCCGACACACACACCCCGACACACAGGCCCAGACACACACACCCTGACACACAGGCCCTACACACAGGCCCTGACACACACACCCTCCCACACACACCCTGCCACACACACCATGACACACACACCCTGACACACACACCCTGCCACACACACCCTTCCACACACACCCTGACACACACACCCTGACACACACACCCTGACACACACACCCTGCCACACAACCCTGCCACACACACCCTGCCACACACACCCTGATACACACACCCTGACACACACACCCTGCCACACACACCCTGACACACACACCCTGACACACACACCCTGACACACACACACACTGACACAGACCCTGAGACAGACCCTGAGACACAAACCCTGGGGACAGACTAAGGACACATAGACACTGAGACACAAACCCTGACACACAGGCCCTAACACACAGGTCCTGACACACACACCCTGACACACAGGCCCTGACACACACACACCCTGACACCCAGGCCCAGACACACAGGCCCTGACACACAGGCCCAGACACACAGGCCCTGACACACACACCCTGACACTCATCCTGACACACACACCCTGACACACAGGCCCAGACACACACACCCTGACACACACACCCTGACACACACACCCTGACACACACACCCTGACACACACACTCTGACACAGACCCTGAGACACAAACCATGGGGACAGACTAAGGAGACATAGACACTGAGACACAAACCCTGAGACACAGGTCCTGACACACACACCCTAACACACAGGCCCTGACACACAGGCCCTGACACACAGCTCCTGACACACACACCCTGACACACAGGCACTGACACACAGGCCCTGACACACACACCCTGACACACAGGCCCTGACACACAGGCCCTGACACACACACACACCCTGACACACACACCCTGACACACACCCTGACACACACACCCCGACACACAGGCCCAGACACACAGGCACAGACACACACACCCTGACACACAGGCCCTGACACACAGGCCCTGACACACACACGCTGACACACACACACTGACACACAGGCCCAGACACACAGGCACTGACACACAGGCCCTGAGACACAAACCCTGACACACAGGCCTGACACACAGACCCTGAGACACAGGCCTGAGACAAAGGCCCTGAGACACAAACCCTGAGACAAAGGCCCTGAGACACAGGCCCTGAGACACAGACCCTGACACAAAGACCCTTACACACACTCCCTGACACACACTCCCTGACACACACCCTGACACACACACCCTGACACACATGCCCTGGCACACAGGCCCTGACACACAGGCCCTGACACACACACCCTGACACACAGGCCCTGACACACAGGCCCTGACACACACACGCTGACACACACACACTGACACACAGGCCCAGACACACAGGCACTGACACACAGGCCCTGAGACACAAACCCTGACACACAGGCCTGGCACACAGACCCTGAGACACAGGCCCTGAGACACAGGCCCTGAGACACAGACCCTGACACAAAGACCCTTACACACACTCCCTGACACACACTCCCTGACACACACCCTGACACACACACCCTGACACACATGCCCTGGCACACAGGCCCTGACACACAGGCCCTGACACACAGGCCCTGAGACACAAACCCTGACACACAGGCCTGACACACAGACCCTGAGACACAGGCCTGAGACAAAGGCCCTGAGACACAAACCTTGAGACAAAGGCCCTGAGACACAGACCCTGACACACAGACCCTGACACACAGACCCTTACGCACACTCCCTGACACACACTCCCTGACACACACCCTGACACACAGGCCCTGACACACACACCCTGACACACAGGCCCTGACACACAGGCCCTGACACACAGGCCCTGACACACACACCCTGACACACAGGCCCAGACACACAGGCCCTGACACACAGGCCCTGACACACACACCCTGACACACAGGCCCAGACACACAGGCCCTGACACACAGGCCCTGACACACAGGCCCTGACACACACACCCTGACACACACACCTTGACACACACCCAGACACACACACCCTGACACACAGGCCCTGACACACTCACTGTGACACACAGGCCAAGACACACAGGCCCTGACACACAGGCCCTGACACACACACCCTGACACACACACCTTGACACACACCCTGACACACACACCCTGACACACAGGCCCAGACACACAGGCCCTGACACACTCACCGTGACACACAGGCCCAGACACACTCACCGTGACACACAGGCCCAGACACACAGGCCCTGCACACAGGCCCTGGCAAACACACCCTGACACACATGCCCAGACACACAGGCCCGGACACACAGGCCCTGACACACAGGCCCTGACACAAAGGCCCTGACACACAAACCCTGACACACAGACCCTGAGACACAGGCCTGAGACAAAGGCCCTGAGACACAAACCCTCAGACAAAGGCCCTGAGACACAGACCCTGAGACACATACCCTGACACACAGACCCTTACACACACTCCCTGACACACACTCCCTGACACACACCCTGCCACACACACCCTGACACACATGCCCTGGCACACAGGCTCTGACACACAGGCCCTGACACGCACACCCTGACACACAGGCCCTGACACACAGGCCCTGACACACAGGCCCTGACACACACACCCTGACACACAGGCCCAGACACACAGGCCCTGACACACAGGCCCTGACACACACACACTGACACACAGGCCCAGACACACAGGCCCTGACACACAAGCCCTGACACACACACCCTGACACACACACACCTTGACACACACCCTGACACACACACCCTGACACACAGGCCCTGACACACAGGCCCTGACACACTCACCGTGACACACAGGCCCTGACACACACACCCTGACACACACACTCTGACACAAACCCTGAGACACAAACCCTGACACATAGACCCTGAGACACAAACCCTGAGACACAGGCCCTGAGACACAGGCCTGAGACACAAACCCTGACACACAGGCCCTGACACACAGGCCCTGACACACAGGCCCTGACACACACACCCTGGCGCACACACCCTGACACACACACCCTGACACATAGGCCCTGACACACAGGTCCTGGCACACACACCCTGACACACACAACCTGACACACACACACTGACACACAGGCCTAGACACAGAGGCCCTGACTCACAGGGTGACACACAGGCCCTGACACACAGGTCCTGGCACACACACCCTGACACACACACCCTGACACACACACCCTGACACACACACCCTGACACACAGGCCCTGACACACAGGCCCAGACACGCAGGCCCTGACACACAGGTCCTGACACACACACCCTGACACACACACCCTGACACACACACCCTGACACACAGGCCCAGACACAGAGGCCCTGACACACAGGGTGACACACAGGCCTTGACACACACACCCTGACACACAGGCACTGATACACAGGCCCTGACACACACTCCCTGACACACACACCCTGACATACAGGCCCTGACACACAGGCCCTGACACACTCACCGTGACACACAGGCCCTGACAAACAGGCCCTGACACACACACCCTGACACACAGGCCCAGACACACAGGCCCTGACACACATGGTGACACACAGGCCCTGACACACACATCCTGACACACAGGCCCAGACACACAGGCCCTGACCCACACACCCTGACACACACACCTTGACACACACCCTGACAAACACAACCTGACACACAGGCCCAGACACACAGGCCCTGACACACACACTGTGACACACAGGCCCAGACACACAGGCCGTGACACACAGGCCCTGACACACACACCCTGACACACACACCGTCACACCCACCCTGACACACACACCCTGACACACAAGCCCTGACACACAGGCCCTGACACACAGGCCCTGACACACACACCCTGAGACACACACCCTGACACACACACACTGACACACAGTCCCAGACACAGAGGCCCTGACACACAGGGTGACACACAGGCCCTGACACACACACCCTGACACACACACCCTGACACACACACCCTGACACACAGGCCCAGACACTGAGGCCCTGACACACAGGGTGACACACAGGCCTTGACACACACAGCCTGACACACAGGCACTGATACACAGGCCCTGACACACACACCCTGACACACACACCCTGACATACAGGCCCTGACACACAGGCCCTGACACACTCACCCTGACACACAGGCCCTGACAAACAGGCCCTGACACACACACCCTGACACACAGGCCCAGACACACAGGCCCTGACACACAGGGTGACACACAGGCCCTGACACACACATCCTGACACACAGGCCCAGACACACAGGCCCTGACCCACACACCCTGACACACACACCTTGACACACACCCTGACAAACACACCCTGACACACAGGCCCAGACACACAGGCCCTGACACACACACTGTGACACACAGGCCCAGACACACAGGCCGTGACACACAGGCCCTGACACACACACCCTGACACACACACCGTCACACCCACCCTGACACACACACCCTGACACACAAGCCCTGACACACAGGCCCTGACACACAGGCCCTGACACACACACCCTGAGACACACACCCTGACACACTCACCGTGACACACAGGCCCAGACACACTCACCGTGACACACAGGCCCAGACACACAGGCCCTGCACACAGGCCCTGGCAAACACACCCTGACACACATGCCCAGACACACAGGCCCTGACACACAGGCCCTGACACACAGGCCCTGACACACAGGCCCTGACACACAAACCCTGACACACAGACCCTGAGACACAGGCCTGAGACAAAGGCCCTGAGACACAAACCCTCAGACAAAGGCCCTGAGACACAGACCCTGAGACACATACCCTGACACACAGACCCTTACACACACTCCCTGACACACACTCCCTGACACACACCCTGCCACACACACCCTGACACACATGCCCTGGCACACAGGCCCTGACACACAGGCCCTGACACGCACACCCTGACACACAGGCCCTGACACACAGGCCCTGACACACAGGCCCTGACACACACACCCTGACACACAGGCCCAGACACACAGGCCCTGACACACAGGCCCTGACACACACACACTGACACACAGGCCCAGACACACAGGCCCTGACACACAAGCCCTGACACACACACCCTGACACACACACACCTTGACACACACCCTGACACACACACCCTGACACACAGGCCCAGACACACAGGCCCTGACACACTCACCGTGACACACAGGCCCTGACACACACACCCTGACACACACACTCTGACACAAACCCTGAGACACAAACCCTGACACATAGACCCTGAGACACAAACCCTGAGACACAGGCCCTGAGACACAGGCCTGAGACACAAACCCTGACACACAGGCCCTGACACACAGGCCCTGACACACAGGCCCTGACACACACACCCTGGCGCACACACCCTGACACACACACCCTGACACATAGGCCCTGACACACAGGTCCTGGCACACACACCCTGACACACACAACCTGACACACACACACTGACACACAGGCCCAGACACAGAGGCCCTGACTCACAGGGTGACACACAGGCCCTGACACACAGGTCCTGGCACACACACCCTGACACACACACCCTGACACACACACCCTGACACACACACCCTGACACACAGGCCCTGACACACAGGCCCAGACACGCAGGCCCTGACACACAGGTCCTGACACACACACCCTGACACACACACCTTGACACACACACCCTGACACACAGGCACTGATACACAGGCCCTGACACACACACCCTGACACACACACCCTGACATACAGGCCCTGACACACAGGCCCTGACACACTCACCGTGACACACAGGCCCTGACAAACAGGCCCTGACACACACACCCTGACACACAGGCCCAGACACACAGGCCCTGACACACATGGTGACACACAGGCCCTGACACACACATCCTGACACACAGGCCCAGACACACAGGCCCTGACCCACACACCCTGACACACACACCTTGACACACACCCTGACAAACACAACCTGACACACAGGCCCAGACACACAGGCCCTGACACACACACTGTGACACACAGGCCCAGACACACAGGCCGTGACACACAGGCCCTGACACACACACCCTGACACACACACCGTCACACCCACCCTGACACACACACCCTGACACACAAGCCCTGACACACAGGCCCTGACACACAGGCCCTGACACACACACCCTGAGACACACACCCTGACACACACACACTGACACACAGTCCCAGACACAGAGGCCCTGACACACAGGGTGACACACAGGCCCTGACACACACACCCTGACACACACACCCTGACACACACACCCTGACACACAGGCCCAGACACTGAGGCCCTGACACACAGGGTGACACACAGGCATTGACACACACACCCTGACACACAGGCACTGATGCACAGGCCCTGACACACACACCCTGACACACACACCCTGACATACAGGCCCTGACACACAGGCCCTGACACACTCACCCTGACACACAGGCCCTGACAAACAGGCCCTGACACACACACCCTGACACACAGGCCCAGACACACAGGCCCTGACACACAGGGTGACACACAGGCCCTGACACACACATCCTGACACACAGGCCCAGACACACAGGCCCTGACCCACACACCCTGACACACACACCTTGACACACACCCTGACAAACACACCCTGACACACAGGCCCAGACACACAGGCCCTGACACACACACTGTGACACACAGGCCCAGACACACAGGCCGTGACACACAGGCCCTGACACACACACCCTGACACACACACCGTCACACCCACCCTGACACACACACCCTGACACACAAGCCCTGACACACAGGCCCTGACACACAGGCCCTGACACACACACCCTGAGACACACACCCTGACACACACACCCTGACACACAGGCCCTGACACACAGGCCCAGACACGCAGGCCCTGACACACAGGTCCTGAAACACACACCCTGACACACACACCCTGACACACACACCCTGACACACAGGCCCAGACACAGAGGCCCTGACACACAGGGTGACACACAGGCCTTGACACACACACCCTGACACACAGGCACTGATACACAGGCCCTGACACACACACCCTGACACACACACCCTGACATACAGGCCCTGACACACAGGCCCTGACACACTCACCGTGACACACAGGCCCTGACAAACAGGCCCTGACACACACACCCTGACACACAGGCCCAGACACACAGGCCCTGACACACATGGTGCCACACAGGCCCTGACACACACATCCTGACACACAGGCCCAGACACACAGGCCCTGACCCACACACCCTGACACACACACCTTGACACACACCCTGACAAACACAACCTGACACACAGGCCCAGACACACAGGCCCTGACACACACACTGTGACACACAGGCCCAGACACACAGGCCGTGACACACAGGCCCTGACACACACACCCTGACACACACACCGGCACACCCACCCTGACACACACACCCTGACACACAGGCCCTGACACACAGGCCCTGACACACACACCCTGAGACACACACCCTGACACACACACCCTGACACACAGGCCCTGACACACAGGCCCAGACACGCAGGCCCTGACACACAGGTCCTGAAACACACACCCTGACACACACACCCTGACACACACACCCTGACACACAGGCCCAGACACAGAGGCCCTGACACACAGGGTGACACACAGGCCTTGACACACACACCCTGACACACAGGCACTGATACACAGGCCCTGACACACACACCCTGACACACACACCCTGACATACAGGCCCTGACACACAGGCCCTGACACACTCACCGTGACACACAGGCCCTGACAAACAGGCCCTGACACACACACCCTGACACACAGGCCCAGACACACAGGCCCTGACACACATGGTGCCACACAGGCCCTGACACACACATCCTGACACACAGGCCCAGACACACAGGCCCTGACCCACACACCCTGACACACACACCTTGACACACACCCTGACAAACACAACCTGACACACAGGCCCAGACACACAGGCCCTGACACACACACTGTGACACACAGGCCCAGACACACAGGCCGTGACACACAGGCCCTGACACACACACCCTGACACACACACCGGCACACCCACCCTGACACACACACCCTGACACACAAGCCCTGACACACAGGCCCTGACACACAGGCCCTGACACACACACCCTGAGACACACACCCTGACACACACACACTGACACACAGTCCCAGACACAGAGGCCCTGACACACAGGGTGACACACAGGCCCTGACACACACACCCTGACACACACACCCTGACACACACACCCTGACACACAGGCCCAGACACAGAGGCCCTGACACACAGGGTGACACACAGGCCTTGACACACACACCCTGACACACACACCCTGACATACAGGCCCTGACACACAGGCCCTGACACACTCACCCTGACACACAGGCCCTGACAAACAGGCCCTGACACACACACCCTGACACACAGGCCCAGACACACAGGCCCTGACACACAGGGTGACACACAGGCCCTGACACACACATCCTGACACACAGGCCCAGACACACAGGCCCTGACCCACACACCCTGACACACACACCTTGACACACACCCTGACAAACACACCCTGACACACAGGCCCAGACACACAGGCCCTGACACACACACTGTGACACACAGGCCCAGACACACAGGCCGTGACACACAGGCCCTGACACACACACCCTGACACACACACCGTCACACCCACCCTGACACACACACCCTGACACACAAGCCCTGACACACAGGCCCTGACACACAGGCCCTGACACACACACCCTGAGACACACACCCTGACACACTCACCGTGACACACAGGCCCAGACACACTCACCGTGACACACAGGCCCAGACACACAGGCCCTGCACACAGGCCCTGGCAAACACACCCTGACACACATGCCCAGACACACAGGCCCTGACACACAGGCCCTGACACACAGGCCCTGACACACAGGCCCTGACACACAAACCCTGACACACAGACCCTGAGACACAGGCCTGAGACAAAGGCCCTGAGACACAAACCCTCAGACAAAGGCCCTGAGACACAGACCCTGAGACACATACCCTGACACACAGACCCTTACACACACTCCCTGACACACACTCCCTGACACACACCCTGCCACACACACCCTGACACACATGCCCTGGCACACAGGCCCTGACACACAGGCCCTGACACGCACACCCTGACACACAGGCCCTGACACACAGGCCCTGACACACAGGCCCTGACACACACACCCTGACACACAGGCCCAGACACACAGGCCCTGACACACAGGCCCTGACACACACACACTGACACACAGGCCCAGACACACAGGCCCTGACACACAAGCCCTGACACACACACCCTGACACACACACACCTTGACACACACCCTGACACACACACCCTGACACACAGGCCCAGACACACAGGCCCTGACACACTCACCGTGACACACAGGCCCTGACACACACACCCTGACACACACACTCTGACACAAACCCTGAGACACAAACCCTGACACATAGACCCTGAGACACAAACCCTGAGACACAGGCCCTGAGACACAGGCCTGAGACACAAACCCTGACACACAGGCCCTGACACACAGGCCCTGACACACAGGCCCTGACACACACACCCTGGCGCACACACCCTGACACACACACCCTGACACATAGGCCCTGACACACAGGTCCTGGCACACACACCCTGACACACACAACCTGACACACACACACTGACACACAGGCCCAGACACAGAGGCCCTGACTCACAGGGTGACACACAGGCCCTGACACACAGGTCCTGGCACACACACCCTGACACACACACCCTGACACACACACCCTGACACACACACCCTGACACACAGGCCCTGACACACAGGCCCAGACACGCAGGCCCTGACACACAGGTCCTGACACACACACCCTGACACACACACCTTGACACACACACCCTGACACACAGGCACTGATACACAGGCCCTGACACACACACCCTGACACACACACCCTGACATACAGGCCCTGACACACAGGCCCTGACACACTCACCGTGACACACAGGCCCTGACAAACAGGCCCTGACACACACACCCTGACACACAGGCCCAGACACACAGGCCCTGACACACATGGTGACACACAGGCCCTGACACACACATCCTGACACACAGGCCCAGACACACAGGCCCTGACCCACACACCCTGACACACACACCTTGACACACACCCTGACAAACACAACCTGACACACAGGCCCAGACACACAGGCCCTGACACACACACTGTGACACACAGGCCCAGACACACAGGCCGTGACACACAGGCCCTGACACACACACCCTGACACACACACCGTCACACCCACCCTGACACACACACCCTGACACACAAGCCCTGACACACAGGCCCTGACACACAGGCCCTGACACACACACCCTGAGACACACACCCTGACACACACACACTGACACACAGTCCCAGACACAGAGGCCCTGACACACAGGGTGACACACAGGCCCTGACACACACACCCTGACACACACACCCTGACACACACACCCTGACACACAGGCCCAGACACTGAGGCCCTGACACACAGGGTGACACACAGGCATTGACACACACACCCTGACACACAGGCACTGATGCACAGGCCCTGACACACACACCCTGACACACACACCCTGACATACAGGCCCTGACACACAGGCCCTGACACACTCACCCTGACACACAGGCCCTGACAAACAGGCCCTGACACACACACCCTGACACACAGGCCCAGACACACAGGCCCTGACACACAGGGTGACACACAGGCCCTGACACACACATCCTGACACACAGGCCCAGACACACAGGCCCTGACCCACACACCCTGACACACACACCTTGACACACACCCTGACAAACACACCCTGACACACAGGCCCAGACACACAGGCCCTGACACACACACTGTGACACACAGGCCCAGACACACAGGCCGTGACACACAGGCCCTGACACACACACCCTGACACACACACCGTCACACCCACCCTGACACACACACCCTGACACACAAGCCCTGACACACAGGCCCTGACACACAGGCCCTGACACACACACCCTGAGACACACACCCTGACACACACACCCTGACACACAGGCCCTGACACACAGGCCCAGACACGCAGGCCCTGACACACAGGTCCTGAAACACACACCCTGACACACACACCCTGACACACACACCCTGACACACAGGCCCAGACACAGAGGCCCTGACACACAGGGTGACACACAGGCCTTGACACACACACCCTGACACACAGGCACTGATACACAGGCCCTGACACACACACCCTGACACACACACCCTGACATACAGGCCCTGACACACAGGCCCTGACACACTCACCGTGACACACAGGCCCTGACAAACAGGCCCTGACACACACACCCTGACACACAGGCCCAGACACACAGGCCCTGACACACATGGTGCCACACAGGCCCTGACACACACATCCTGACACACAGGCCCAGACACACAGGCCCTGACCCACACACCCTGACACACACACCTTGACACACACCCTGACAAACACAACCTGACACACAGGCCCAGACACACAGGCCCTGACACACACACTGTGACACACAGGCCCAGACACACAGGCCGTGACACACAGGCCCTGACACACACACCCTGACACACACACCGGCACACCCACCCTGACACACACACCCTGACACACAGGCCCTGACACACAGGCCCTGACACACACACCCTGAGACACACACCCTGACACACACACCCTGACACACAGGCCCTGACACACAGGCCCAGACACGCAGGCCCTGACACACAGGTCCTGAAACACACACCCTGACACACACACCCTGACACACACACCCTGACACACAGGCCCAGACACAGAGGCCCTGACACACAGGGTGACACACAGGCCTTGACACACACACCCTGACACACAGGCACTGATACACAGGCCCTGACACACACACCCTGACACACACACCCTGACATACAGGCCCTGACACACAGGCCCTGACACACTCACCGTGACACACAGGCCCTGACAAACAGGCCCTGACACACACACCCTGACACACAGGCCCAGACACACAGGCCCTGACACACATGGTGCCACACAGGCCCTGACACACACATCCTGACACACAGGCCCAGACACACAGGCCCTGACCCACACACCCTGACACACACACCTTGACACACACCCTGACAAACACAACCTGACACACAGGCCCAGACACACAGGCCCTGACACACACACTGTGACACACAGGCCCAGACACACAGGCCGTGACACACAGGCCCTGACACACACACCCTGACACACACACCGGCACACCCACCCTGACACACACACCCTGACACACAAGCCCTGACACACAGGCCCTGACACACAGGCCCTGACACACACACCCTGAGACACACACCCTGACACACACACACTGACACACAGTCCCAGACACAGAGGCCCTGACACACAGGGTGACACACAGGCCCTGACACACACACCCTGACACACACACCCTGACACACACACCCTGACACACAGGCCCAGACACAGAGGCCCTGACACACAGGGTGACACACAGGCCTTGACACACACACCCTGACACACACACCCTGACATACAGGCCCTGACACACAGGCCCTGACACACTCACCCTGACACACAGGCCCTGACAAACAGGCCCTGACACACACACCCTGACACACAGGCCCAGACACACAGGCCCTGACACACAGGGTGACACACAGGCCCTGACACACACATCCTGACACACAGGCCCAGACACACAGGCCCTGACCCACACACCCTGACACACACACCTTGACACACACCCTGACAAACACACCCTGACACACAGGCCCAGACACACAGGCCCTGACACACACACACTGTGACACACAGGCCCAGACACACAGGCCGTGACACACAGGCCCTGACACACACACCCTGACACACACACCGTCACACCCACCCTGACACACACACCCTGACACACAAGCCCTGACACACAGGCCCTGACACACAGGCCCTGACACACACACCCTGAGACACACACCCTGACACACACACACTGACACACAGTCCCAGACGCAGAGGCCCTGACACACAGGGTGACACACAGGCCCTGACACACACACCCTGACACACACACCCTAACACACACACTTTGACACAGACCCTGAGACTGACCCTGAGACACAAACCCTGGGGACAGACTAAGGACAGTCCCTGAGATAGAATCTAAGGACAGAGACTTGGGAGAGACCAGAGGCGGGCACAGATCTAGAGGAGGGAGACCCTACGGACACAGACCATGGGGTCACAGACGTGACGCCCCCACAAACCCTAAGTACACGGATCTTGAGACAGACATTGGGGACAGATCCTGGGACACAGACCCTAGGGTGGATCCTGAGAGACAGACTCTAGGAAATGAACCCTGGGTCCACAGACCCTGAGACACAAACCCTGACACACAGGCCCTGAGACACAGACCTGAGACACAAACCCTGACACATAGACCCTGAGACACAAACCCTGACACATAGACCCTGAGACACAGGCCCTGAGACACAGGCCCTGAGACACAAACCGTGACACATAGACCCTGAGACACAGGCCCTGAGACACAGACCCTGAGACACAGGCCCTGGCACACAGACCTGAGACACAAACTGTGAGACACAGGCCTGAGACACAGACCTGAGACACAAACCCTGAGACACAGGCCCTGAGACACAGACCTGAGACACAAACCGTGAGACACAGGCCTGAGACACAGACCTGAGACACAAACCCTGAGACACAGGCCCTGAGACACAGACCTGAGACACAAACCCTGAGACACAGGCCCTGAGACACAGACCTGAGACACAAACTGTGAGACACAGGCCTGAGACACAGACCATGAGACACAGGCCCTGAGACACAGACCTGAGACACAAACACTGACACATAGACCCTGAGACACAAACCCTGACACACAGGCCCTGAGACACAAACCGTGAGACACAGGCCTGAGACACAGACCTGAGACACAAACCCTGACACATAGACCCTGAGACACAAACCCTGACACATAGACCCTGAGACACAGGCCCTGAGACACAGGCCCTGAGACACAAACCGTGACACACAGGCCCTGAGACACAAACCGTGAGACACAGGCCTGAGACACAGACCTGAGACACAAACCCTGACACATAGACCCTGAGACACAAACCCTGACACATAGACCCTGAGACACAAACCTGAGACACAGACCCTGAGACACAGGCCCTGAGACACAGACCCTGAGACACCGGCCCTGACACACAGACCTGAGACACAAACCGTGAGACACAGGCCTGAGACACAGACCTGAGACACAAACCCTGAGACACAGGCCCTGAGACACAAACCCTGACACAAACCGTGAGACACAGGCCTGAGACACAGACCTGAGACACAAACCCTGAGACACAAACCCTGACACACAGGCCCTGAGACACAAACCGTGAGACACAGGCCTGAGACACAGACCTGAGACACAAACCCTGACACATAGACCCTGAGACACAGGCCCTGAGACACAGACCCTGAGAAACAGGCCCTGAGACAAAGACCGTGAGACACAGGCCTGAGACACAGACCTGAGACACAAACCCTGACACATAGACCCTGAGACACAAACCCTGACACATAGACCCTGAGACACAGGCCCTGAGACACAGGCCCTGAGACACAGACCCTGAGACACAGGCCCTGAGACACAGGCCTGACACACACACCCTGACACACACACCCTGACACACACTCCCTGACACACACCCTGACACACAGGCCCAGACACACAGGCACTGACACACACACCCTGACACACAGGCCCTGACACACAGACCCTGACACACACACCCTGACACACAGGCCCTGACACACAGGCCCTGACACACAGGCCCTGACACACTCACCCTGACACACAGGCCCTGACAAACAGGCCCTGACACACACACCCTGCCACACAGGCCCTGACACACAGGCCCTGACACACACACCCTGACACACACACCTTGACACACAGGCCCAGGCACACAGGCCCTGACACACAGGGTGACACACAGGCCCTGACACACAGGCCCTGACACACAGGCCCTGACACACAGGCCCAGACACACAGGCCCTGACACACACACCCTGACACACACACCTTGACACACACCCTGACACACACACCCTGACCCACAGGCCCAGACACACAGGCCCTGACACACACACCGTGATACACAGGCCCTGACACACAGGCCCTGACACACACACCCTGACACACATACCGTGACACACAGGCCCAGACACACAGGCCCAGACACACAGGCCGTGACACACAGGCCCTGACACACACACGCTGACACACACACCTTGACACACACCCTGACACATACACACTGACACACAGGCCCTGACACACAGGCCCTGACACACAGGCCCTGACACACACACCCTGGCGCACACACCCTGACACACACACCCTGACACATAGGCCCTGACACACAGGTTCTGGCACACACACCCTGACACACACAACCTGACACACACACACACTGACACACAGGCCCAGACACAGAGGCCCTGACACACAGGGTGATACACAGGCCCTGACACACAGGTCCTGGCACACACACCCTGACACACACACCCTGAAACACACACCCTGACACACACACCCTGACACACAGGCCCGGACACACAGGCCCAGACACGCAGGCCCTGACACACAGGTCCTGACACACACACCCTGACACACACACCCTGACACACAGGCCCAGACACAGAGGCCCTGACACACAGGGTGACACACAGGCCTTGACACACACACCCTGACACACAGGCCCTGACACACAGGCCCTGACACACACAACCTGACACACACACCCTGACACACAGGCCCTGACACACAGGCCCTGACTCACCCTGACACACAGGCCCTGACAAACAGGCCCTGACACACACACCCTGACACACAGGCCCAGACACACAGGCCCAGACACACAGGGTGACACACAGACCCTTACACCCACATCCTGACACACAGGCCCAGACACACAGGCCCTGACACACACACCCTGACACACACACCTTGACACACACCCTGACAAACACACCCTGACACACAGGCCCAGACACACAGGCCCTGACACACACACCGTGACACACAGGCCCAGACACACAGGCCGTGACACACAGGCTCTGACACACACACCCTGACACACACACCTTGACACACAGGCCCTGACACACAGGCCCTGACACACACACCCTGACACACACACCCTGACACACACACACTGACACACAGTCCCAGACACAGAGGCCCTGACACACAGGGTGACACACAGGCCCTGACACACACACCCTGACACACACACCCTGACACACACACTCTGACACAGACCCTGAGACTGACCCTGAGACACAAACCCTGGGGACAGACTAAGGACAGTCCCTGAGATAGAATCTAAGGACAGAGACTCGGGAGAGACCAGAGGCGGGCACAGATCTAGAGGAGAGAGACCCTACGGACACAGACCATGGGGTCACAGACGTGACGCCACACAAACCCTAAGTACACGGATCCTGAGACAGACATTGGGGACAGATCCTGGGCCACAGACCCTAGGGTGGATCCTGAGAGACAGACTCTAGGAAATGAACCCTGGGGCCACAGACTCTGAGACACAAACCCTGACACACAGGCCCTGAGACACAGACCTGAGACACAAACCCTGAGACACAAACCCTGACACACAGGCCCTGAGACACAAACCCTGAGTCACAGGCCCTGACACATAGACCCTGAGACACAAACCCTGACACACAGGCCCTGAGACACAAACCCTGAGACACAGGCCCTGACACATAGACCCTGAGACACAGGCCCTGACACACGGACCCTGAGACACAGGCCTGAGACACAGGCCCTGAGACACAGACCCTGAGAAACAGACCCTGACACACAGACCCTGAGACACAGGCCTGAGACACAGGCCCTGAGACACAGGCCCTGACACACAGGCCCTGACACACTCACCCTGACACACAGGCCCTGACACACAGGCCCTGACACACACACCCTGACACACACACCCTGACACACAGGCCCTGACACACAGGCCCTGACACACACACCCTGACACACACACCTTGACACACACCCTGACACACACACCCTGACACACAGGCCCAGACACACAGGCCCTGACACACAGGGTGACACACAGGCCCTGACACACACACGCTGACACACACACTCTGACACAGACTCTGACACAGACCCTGAGACACAAACCCTGTGGACAGACTAAGGACAGTCCCTGAGATAGAATCTAAGGACAGAGACTCGGGAGAGACCAGAGGCGGGCACAGATCTAGAGGAGAGAGACCCTACGGACACAGACAATGGGGTCACAGACGTGACGCCCCCACACACCCTAAGTACACGGATCCTGAGACAGACATTGGGCGCAGATCCTGGGACACAGACCCTAGGGTGGATCCTGAGAGACAGACTCTAGGAAATGAACCCTGGGGCCACAGACCCTGAGACACAACCCCTGACACATAGACCCCGAGACACAATCCCTGACACATAGACCCTGAGACACAGGCCCTGACACACAAACCCTGAGACACAGGCCTGACACATAGACCCTGAGACACAAACCCTGACACATAGACCCTGAGACACAGACCTGAGACACACACCCTGACACACACACCCTGACACACAAACCCTGACACACAGGCCCTGAGACACAGTCCTGAGACACAAACCCTGACACACAGGCCCTGAGACACAAACCTTGACACACAGACCCTGACACACACACCCTGACACACACACCCTGACACACAGGCCCAGACACACAGGCCCTGACACACAGGCCCTGACACACAGGCCCTGACACATACACCCTGACACACAGGCCCAGACACACAAGCCCTGGCACAGAGGCCCTGACACACAGGCCCTGACACACACACCCTGACACACACACCTTGACACACACCCTGACACACACACCCTGACACACAGGCCCAGACACACAGGCCCTATCACACACACCGTGACACACAGGCCCTGACACACAGGCCCTGACAAACAGGCCCTGACACACACACCCTGACACACACACCGTGACACACAGGCCCAGACACACAGGCCCAGACACACAGGCCGTGACACACAGGCCCTGACACACACACCTTGACACACACACCTTGACACACACCCTGACACATACCCTGACACACAAGCCCTGACACACACACCCTGGCGCACACACCCTGACACACACACCCTGACACACAGGCCCTGACACACACACACCCTGACACACACACACCCTGACACACACACCCTGACACACAGGCCCAGACACACAGGCCCTGACACACAGGTCCTGGCACACACACCCTGACACACACACCCTGACACACGCACCCTGACACACAGGCCCAGACACCGAGGCCCTGACACATAGGGTGACACACAGGTCCTGACACACACACCCTGACATACACACCCTGACACACACACTCTGACACAGACCCTGAGACAGACCCTGAGACACAAAACCTGACACATAGACCCCGAGACACAATCCCTGACACATAGACCCTGAGACACAGGCCCTGACACACAAACCCTGAGACACAGGCCTGACACATAGACCCTGAGACACAAACCCTGACACATAGACCCTGAGACACAGACCTGAGACACACACCCTGACACACACACCCTGACACACAAACCCTGACACACAGGCCCTGAGACACAGTCCTGAGACACAAACCCTGACACACAGGCCCTGAGACACAAACCTTGACACACAGACCCTGACACACACACCCTGACACACACACCCTGACACACAGGCCCAGACACACAGGCCCTGACACACAGGCCCTGACACACAGGCCCTGACACATACACCCTGACACACAGGCCCAGACACACAAGCCCTGGCACAGAGGCCCTGACACACAGGCCCTGACACACACACCCTGACACACACACCTTGACACACACCCTGACACACACACCCTGACACACAGGCCCAGACACACAGGCCCTATCACACACACCGTGACACACAGGCCCTGACACACAGGCCCTGACACACAGGCCCTGACACACACACCCTGACACACACACCGTGACACACAGGCCCAGACACACAGGCCCAGACACACAGGCCGTGACACACAGGCCCTGACACACACACCTTGACACACACACCTTGACACACACCCTGACACATACCCTGACACACAAGCCCTGACACACACACCCTGGCGCACACACCCTGACACACACACCCTGACACACAGGCCCTGACACACACACACCCTGACACACACACACCCTGACACACACACCCTGACACACAGGCCCAGACACACAGGCCCTGACACACAGGTCCTGGCACACACACCCTGACGCACACACCCTGACACACGCACCCTGACACACAGGCCCAGACACCGAGGCCCTGACACATAGGGTGACACACAGGTCCTGACACACACACCCTGACACACACACCCTGACACACACACTCTGACACAGACCCTGAGACAGACCCTGAGACACAAAACCTGGGGACAGACTAAGGACAGTCCCTGAGATAGAATCTAAGGACAGAGACTCGGGAGAGACCAGAGGCAGGCACAGATCTAGAGGAGAGAGACCCTACGGACACAGACCATGGGGTCACAGACGTGACGCCCCCACAAACCCTAAGTACACGGATCCTGAGACAGACATTGGGGACGGATCCTTGGACACAGACCCTACGGTGGATCCTGAGAGACAGACTCTAGGAAATGAACCCTGGGGCCACAGACCCTGAGACACAAACCCTGACACACAGGCCCTGAGACACAGACCTGAGACACAGGCCCTGACACACAAACCCTGAGAAACAGGCCCTGAGACACAGACCTGAGACACAAACCGTGAGACACAGGCCTGAGACACAGACCTGAGACACAAACCCTGAGACACAAACGCTGCCACACAGGCCCTGAGACACAAACCCTGAGTCACAGGCCCTGACACATAGACCCTGAGACACAGGCCCTGACACACGGACCCTGAGACACAGGCCTGAGACACAGAACCTGAGACACAGACCCTGACACACGGACCCTGAGACACAGGCCTGAGACACAGGCCCTGAGACACAGGCCTGACACATAGACCCTGACACACACATCCTGACACATAGACCCTGACACACACACCCTGACACACACACCCTGACACACACTCCCTGACACACACCCTGACAAACATGCCCTGAAACACAGGCCAGAACACACACACCCGACACACACACCCTGACACACATGCCCTGACACACAGGCCCTGACACACTCACCCTGACACACAGGCCCTGACACACAGGCCCTGACACACACACCCTGACACACAGGCCATGACACACAGGCCCTGACACACACACCCTGACACACACACCTTGACACACACCCTGACACACACACCCTGACACACAGGCCCAGACACACAGGCCCTGACACACAGGGTGACACACAGGCCCTGACACACACACACCCTGACACACACACTCTGACACAGACTCTGACGCAGACCCTGAGACACAAACCCTGGGGACAGACTAAGGACAGTCCCTGAGATAGAATCTAAGGTCAGAGACTCGGGAGAGACCAGAGGCGGGCACAGATCTAGAGGAGGGAGACCCTACGGACACAGACAATTGGGTCACAGACGTGACGCCCCCACACACCCTAAGTACACGGATCCTGAGACAGACATTGGGGACAGATCCTGGGACACAGACCCTAAGGTGGATCCAGAGAGACACTCTAGGAAATGAACACTGGGGCCACAGACCCTGAGACACAAACCCTGACACATAGACCCTGAGACACAGGCCTGACACATAGACCCTGAGACACAAACCCTGACACAAAGACCCTGAGACACAGACCTGAGACACAAACCCTGACACACAGACCCTGAGACACACACCCTGACACACACACCCTGACACACACACCCTGACACACAAACCCTGACACACAGGCCCTTAGACGCAGACCTGAGACACAAACCCTGACACACAGGCCCTGAGACACAAACCCTAACACACAGACCCTGACACACACACTCTGACACACACACCCTGACACACAGGCCCAGACACACAGGCCCTGACACACAGGCCCTGACACACAGGCCCTGACACACACACCCTGACACACAGGCCCTGACACACAGGCCCTGACACACAGGCCCTGACACACAGGCCCTGACACACACACCCTGACACACAGGCCCAGACACACAAGCCCTGACACAGAGTCCCTGACACACAGGCCCTGACACACACACCCTGACACACACACCTTGACACACACCCTGACACACACACTGTGACACACAGGCCCTGACACACAGTCCCTGACACACACACCCTGACACACACACCTTGACACACACCCTGACACACACACCCTGACACACAGTCCCAGACACACAGGCCCTGACACACACACCGTGACACACAGGCCCTGACACACAGGCCCTGACATACAGGCCCTGACACACACACCCAGACACACACACCGTGACACACAGGCCCAGACACACAGGCCCAGACACACAGGCCGTGACATACAGGCCCTGACACACACACCCTGACACACACACCTTGACACACACCCTGACACAGACCCTGACACACAAGCCCTGACACACACACCCTGGTGCACACACCCTGACACACACACCCTGACACACAGGTTCTGACACACACACACCCTGACACACAGGCCCAGACACACAGGCCCTGACATACAGGTCCTGGCACACAGGCCCAGACACAGAGGCCCTGACACACAGGGTGACACACATGTGAGAAAAGGGTTAATAGGGATGGTTGATTTATACCAGAACTCTGAAAAATATAACTTAGAAAGAAATTAGCTTATCAGCAGAAGCCAGACTGCTGGTAGAATAAAGTAACAATATACAGAACAGAGAGAAATTCTAGATAAAAAATAGCAAACAGATAGAAACTTCAGCAGAAGCCTTGGGAGTCTTTGACGTCAGGAGATGGTCCGAGACATTCCTGGACTTTCTCGTGGGAATGTGGGCTTTATGTTATGATTGGACGAAACTCGATGGGGAGACAAGAGGTAGTGACCATAGTGAAGAAACGTATAAAGATAGAAATCATCTCCATTTTCTTTGTGCCTCTAGGGACATCAGAGGAGAGGCACCTATGCTGCAGAATATGAAATTAATAAAAACACGTCTTTGTCTGAATTTGTCTCAAGAGCATTTGTGATTATTGAATCTCACAACTTGGGGGCTCGTTCCGAGATCCAATATTCTAGACAGCTGACGGGAGTAGACGGACGAAGGGAAGGTGCACCCTGCCGAGTTCAGCGGTCTCAGACTCCTTGCTTGCCATCAGCTGTTTAAGCAGTAGTATCCGGACCACACAGAGACTCGGCAAAGAAGTGGGAGTAGTTGGAAATCGTGAAAAATCAATCGAGCAATTTATGTGCACAGAACCCAGGTAGGAACAATGACTAATAAAGTACTTCCTGGGCGATTGGGGAAAGAACTTGTGGTTGACGCCCTGAAGGATTCAGGGGTCTGCAAGGCAACCCCAGAAGGGAGGGGGAAAGGCTGTGGGCCAAATCCCCGCATTCTGCCCAATAGTCCGTTGGGGCAAATGCTGGACCCTGGAGGGCAGGAAATACCCAGGGGTTGGAGGAGCCAACATGATAAGGTATAGTCCGTTTGGACAAATGCAGAGCCGGAGGGGGCCAAAATACCCAAAGGAAAGAGAAGACAGGGGCCGGGGTGGACGAAGATCACCCGGCCAACAGGACGGGGAGTCAAAGGGCAGAAGGGGAAGATAAGTTCGGTGTAAATTAGACCCCCGAGGGAGGTACCTAGGAGAGGACCCTGAGGGGGAAGAGGGTTTGTTAAATAGCCTCCTTGAAGATTATTTAGGCCTGACAAGAACAGTTAGATCAATTCCTTTTCACAGAAGTGAAAAACAAGTAGTAGAGATTATGTTGCAGGCAGTAGAAAAACAGCAAATAAGGAACAGAGAGAGACAGGATGATGAGGGAGTTACTCCCGAAAGAAGCAGATAAGAAGACGGCAAAGGCTGGGGCCAAGAGTGCAGGACAGGGAGAAAATATAAAATGAATAATCTATTTGAAGTAAGAACGGAACGAATGTGATTTGTATGTTAAAACCGGTTTGGAACGAATGGTTGTAAGATGAAAGGTTGGAATGAGCAAGTTGTAAAATTGAACACAGTGGCGAGAGCGAGTATTTCCAATGTAGTTCAAATTGGATTGCGAACAAGCTGTAAAATTAACTCTTTGTATCCTCGTATCCTGAAAAAGGGAAGTTGTAAAAATCAGCTTTTGATTTTCTTTTAATCGTTTCTTGATGTTCTTTTAGATTTCTTGTCAGTAAAGTTAATTTGGAAAATTGTTACTAGTGCTAGGAATTGGACATTTAAAATAATGGTGAATATGGATTGAAATAATTGGAAATAAGTTACTTGATGAAACATGACCAGCTTTTATGGTTTGTTGTTTTATGGTAGACATTCAAGTTGAGAAACAGAGAGAGAGAGAGATACAGACATCGAGACACAGAGATACAGCGAGAGAGAGAGAGAGAGAGAGAGAGAGAGAGAGAGAGAGAGAGAGAGAGAGAGAGAGAGAGAGAGAGAGAGAGAGAGAGAGAGAGAGAGAGAGAGAGAGAGAGAGAGAGAGAGAGAGAGAGAGAGAGAGAGAGAGAGAGAGAGAGAGAGAGAGAGAGAGAGAGAGAAACAGAAGTAGGAGACGACAGGATGACAGATTATCCCTTGGGGCACGCATAAACTGAGAGGGCTGAAAAACTTAAAATAAAAAAAAATAAATAAATAATAAATAAAAATTCCTCACCCTATATCGCTGATGGGGAAGGACATGGATTAGGGCTTTGGAGGAGGAGAACGTGGGACGATTATTGGCCATGAAAGATTTGAAGGCACCATTGGTAAAAGTGGTGGGAACCACTAAGTGTCAGATAAAGATGATGTAAATTGTTACAACCGGGCCGACAAAAGACTACAAACATGGCCGCCGCTCACAAACGTACCGGCTACAGCGCCATCTTCTGGTTGGATGCCGTCATGACCGAGGGTATTCAGGCCCCTCAGCAAATGTTACCCACTTAAGGTGAACCCCAAGGAACAAAGGGGAATGAGAAGGTGGAGAGTTGAAAATAAACAAGAAAAAGAAGGCAACCATGAACATTATATTATGAACTATTAGGTGGAAGTCATTCTTCTTAAAGTCAAGCAGAATTGAAGGAGGTGGTGGGATTGTCATTTATTTCCAACCCCCGATTCAGCAAACAGTTGGTTTCTGCGGTCAATGTCAATGAACAAAGCCCCTGATTGAAAAGACTGAAATAAGTGATGAACTGACACAAGTGAGTCCTATGAGGGAACCAAGCGGGGCCAGAGAATTACATGCCAATAATACATGTCTTGGGGAACTTTTCCTCAAAGTCCTTTCAGGAGTGAAATTAATCTGGAGATTATAAGCCCTAACAGGACTGGGCTCGCCAAGAGAGAGAAAGGGATTTAAGGAAGGATGTCAAGAAAGGCTAGGATGAGGTAGTTTTTTTTAATTAGATGGGAAAGGCAGAGTTGAAAGTTGAGGGGGAACTTCTTTACTCAGAGAGTGGTAGCTGTGTGGAATGAGCTTCCAGTGAAGGTGGTGGCGGCAGGTTCGATATATGGTTATATGGTATACCCTTAGAAAGTATTTGCTGATGTGGACAATTTGTTGGTTTGTTCCACAAGTGAAGAGAGAGAAATACTTCAGAATATAAGACAGCAGATGATGACCTTGGGAAAGGCAGGATATAGGTCAGACTAGATTGGGAATTTTGAAATTGTATAGTGAAATGGAAAAAGTACATGTCAAAGAAGTTAAATTAAAATGCAGAC
>JAWMAR010001310.1:79923-194570 GCA_036785375.1 Leucoraja ocellata | reverse complement strand
GCTTTCTATCAAATCTTGTCCCTCGCAGCTTACACGTGTGTTCTCTGCTTTTTGATTCGCCGACCCTGAGTAAAAGACTGTGCATTTTCCATTTCATAATGTTATACACCTCCATTAGATACCCCTCAGCCTCCTGCACTACAAGGAACACAATCCTAGCCTGCCCAACCTCTCCCTGTAGTTCAGGCAACTGAATCATCCTTCCACAACCAGAGAGCAGAGCTGAACTACTATCTACCTCAATGTTGACCCCAGGACTATCCTTGATTGGACTTTGCTGGCTTTACCTTGCACGCTACTACACTATACATGATTCCCTCTCAATAATAATAATAATGAATAAGTTTTATTTATGGGCGCCTTTCAAGAGGCTCAAGGACACCTTACAACAATTTAGCAAGTAGAGGAAAACATGTAAGGGGAATGAAATAAATAGTAGAGACATGACTAGTACACAAATTAAAGACAGAATTCAATACAAAACACAATATGAGGCAAATCAAGCACAGATGAAAAGGGAGGGGGACGTGGGGCTAAGGATAGGCAGAGGTTAAGAGATGGATCTTGAGGCGGGACTGGAAGATGGTGAGGGACACGGAATTGTGGATCAGTTGGGGGTGGGAGTTCCCGAGCCTGGGAGCTGCCCTGGAGAAGGCTCTGTCCCCACAACTGCGGAGGTTGGACTTGTGGATGGAGAGGAGACCGGCTGATGTGGATCTGAGGGACCGTGAAGGTTGGTAGGGGGAGAGGAGGTCAGTGAGATATGGGGAGGCCAGATGGTGGAGATCTTTGTAGGTGAGGATCAGGATTTTGTAGGTGATCCGGTGGGAGATGGGAAGCCAATGAAGTTGTTTGAGGACTGGAGTGATGTGATGCCAGGATTTGGACCAGTTGGTGTCGGTTGATGTAGGTGGACTCTCAATGTTCCCTCATCACATATTACACTGTGAATGGCTGGATTGTAATCATGTGTTGTCTTTCTGCTGACTGGATAGCCCGCAACAACAGCAGTTCACTGTACCTGGGTACATGTGACAATAAACTAACCTAAACTAAACCAGGCACTCGAGTCCTGGCAACATCCTCGTCAATCTTCAATGTACTCATTGCAGCTTAATAACATTGTTCGTGTAGCAGGGTGACCCAAACACAACACAATACTCCAAGTGTGACCTCACCAACATCTTACACAACTGCAACGTCATCTCTTAGTTTCCAAACTCAATCCGCTGCTGATGGAGGCCAATCCACCAAGAACCTTCTTCACCAGCCTATCCACCAGTGACACCACATTGTTGACGGAGGTCACGGGGCTGTGGGGTTAAAGTGTAGGGGTCACGGGCTGTCAGGTTGAAACTTCTTACCTGGGACAGGATGTACCTGTGACAGATTGATGGGTCGGTCCCAGGGATGGGGGATGCGCCGACGAGCTGCGACTGAGTCGACTGGGAGCGGAGTGTCCAGAGTTTGTGAGCATGAGAGGGAGGTGGCTGACTCTTACACAAAGCCCACAGGGCTGAACAGACTGTGTCCCCCCGGCTGAGGGGTCTGTGGCCAGGGTCAGTCTCCGATCAAGGGGAGAAATGTCCGCACTGAGACGGGTGGAGAATGTTTGTAATCCTCACCCCAGAGCACTGTGGAAGCTGCGTCACCGAGGGCATTCAATGTTCCCGATGTATCCATGTTGTTCCACACAGGGCAGGGAATGGGGCGTGGGGTTGTGGCGAGGGGTGGGACAGGGAGGGGGAGGGGGCAGAGGGTGAGGACAATGACGGTGAGAGGGAGGGGGAGGGGGCAGAGGGTGAGGACAATGACGGTGAGAGGGAGGGGGAGGTTGGGGTGAGCATCGATGGGGGGTGAGAGATGGAGCAGGCAAGGAGAGGGCTGGGCTAGGGCCGGGCATGGATGGGGAGGAGGGGATGGGAGGGGAAGATGAGGGGAGGACGGGAGAGGGAGGAGGGGAAAGGGAGACGGGGATAGAGCATGGGAGGAAGGGAATATTAGGAGGGTGGGAATGTGTGGGGACGGACGTTGGTGAGGGGTTTGTGAAGGGGGGGGGCTAGAGAAAGGGAGTGGGTAGAGAAGGGGATGAAGAGATGAGGAGGGTAGGAAGGGATGTGGAATGGGAGGAGGGGATTGGAAGTGATGGTGAGGGGAGAGGGGGATGGGGAGGGGGAGGTAATGGGGAAGGGGAGCACATGGAAGGATGCGTGGGGAAGGAGGGGACAGGTGGAATACCTGTATGAGATTTGATTCACGGCACCCAGCTTCATTCCTGTGATTTGTGTCGAAGGGCCTCAGTCCTGAAACGTTGCCTGTGTTTCTCTCTCCACAGAGGGACAGTGACGATGATCTACACTGGGATGTTGATCACCTGGGATAATGGGGCAAGAAATGGCAGATGGAGTTTAATTACAATAAACACAAGGTGTAGCAAGGTGGAGGGACAGGACTTAGGCCGTAAGTGCTGGAGCTGTGGGGAATGTTGTGGGACTGAGAGACCTGGGGTGAAGGGACATAGTTGCATGAAGGTGGTGACACAGGTTGACAGGGGGTGAAGGAGGCGTGTGACACGCTTGCCTTCATCAGTCAAAGTGTTGGGTACAGGAGTTGGGAAGTCTTGTTCATAAGTGATAGGAGCGGAATCAGGCCACTCGGCCCATCAAGTCTACTCCGCCATTCTATCACAGCTGCTTGGTAAGGCCGTATTTGCTGAACTCTGCAGTACCTGTTGCCCTGTCATTAAACTGGTAAAGGTGCAACAATGTCTACTAAGGTGCTACATGGTCAGGGGGGTTTGAGCTGTGGGAGAGGCTGGATAGGCTGGGTACTGAGTGTAGGAGGCTGGTCTTGTACAGAGTGGTGTATGGAACGAGCTGCTGGAGGAGGTAGTTGAGGCAGGTACTATCACGACTTAGAAGAAACATTTAGACAGGGACATGTACGGGACAGAGTTAGAGGGATTTGGGCTAAACTCCAGCAGGTGAGATTAGTGTAGATGGGGCATGTTGGTCGGCGTGGGCAAGTTGGGCCAAAGGGCCTGTGTTCACGCTGCATGAATCTATGACTGTGAGGTTTATAACACCATGGTGCAGAGTGCTGGTGTCAACACGATGTTGTTACATCCCGGGAATCCCCGCTCACCGTCCACAGTCCACAGTCCAACCTCTCCCTGGCCGCCGGCAGCCGCTTCCCACAAGCTCCGCCCTCAGCACGGACTGGCACGGATCAGTTCACTCCATCGTCAACCTCCCGGGCCGGCTCTCTCCGCCCGAACCCTCACGGCCACGGCCGAGGGAAGCAGAGAACATCACAGCCCCGTGTCCCAGGGTGGGGAATACAGACCCGGGAACAGATCCGGACACAGGGAACAAGTCACAGCCCCGTGTCCCAGGGCCAGGAATACGGTCCCTCCTCACCCGGTTCCTCCTGTCACCTGCCGGTACCGACCTCACCCCATCCCCGCGTTATACAGTGTAGGAATGAACTGCAGATGCTGCTTTACACTGAAGACAGACACAAAAAGCTGCAGTAACTCAGCGGCTCAGGCAGCATCTGTGGAGAGAAGGAATAGGGGACGTTTCTGGTCGAGACCCTTCTTCAGATGCTGCCTGAGCCGCTGAGTTACTCCAGCTTTTTGTGTCTATCCTCGTTGTACTGGCTCTCTCCCCTCAACCCCCGAGGCAGGGCCTCGACCCGGAACATGAACCACCCCTCTCCCTCCACAGATGCCACCCGACCATTCAATGTGCCTCAGTAGTTTGTTTCCTCTGTGTGGGTCTGTGTGTCAGGGTGTGTGTGTCAGGGTGTGTGTGTCAGGGTGTGTGTGTCAGGGTGTGTGTGTCAGGGTCTGTGTGTCAGGAGATGTGTGTCAGGGTGTGTGTCAGGGTGTGTGTGTGTCAGGGTGTGTGTGTCAGGGTCTGTGTGTCAGGGTGTGTGTGTCAGGGTGTGTGTGTCAGGGTGTGTGTGTGTGTCAAGGGTGTGTGTGACAGGGTGTGTGTCAGGGTGTGTGTGTCAGGGTCTGTGTGTCAGGGTCTGTGTGTCAGGGTGTGTGTGTCAGGGTGTGTGTGTGTGTGTCAGGGTCTGTGTGTCAGGGTGTGTGTGTCAGGGTCTGTGTGTCAGGGTGTGTGTGTCAGGGTGTGTGTGTGTGTCAGGGTGTGTGTGTCAGGGTCTGTGTGTCAGGGTGTGTGTCAGGGCCTGTGTGTCAGGGCCTGTGTGTCAGGGTGTGTGTGTCAGGGAGTGTGTGTCAGGGTGTATGTCAGGGAGTGTGTGTCAGGGTGTGTGTGTCAGGGTGTGTGTGTCAGGGCCTGTGTGTCAGGGCCCGTGTGTCAGGGTGTGTGTGTCAGGGCCTGTGTATCAGGGCCTGTGTGTCTGGGCCTGTGTGTCAGGGTGTGTGTGTCAGGGCCTGTGTGTCAGGGCCTGTGTGTCTGGGCCTGTGTGTCAGGGTGTGTGTCAGGGAGTGTGTGTCAGGGTGTGTGTGTCAGGGAGTGTGTGTCAGGGTGTGTGTGTTGGTGTGTGTGTCAGGGTGTGTGTGTCAGGGTATGTGTGACAGGGAGTGTGTGTCAGGGTGTGTGTCAGGGAGTGTGTGTCAGGGTGTGTGTGTCAGGGTGTGTGTGTCAGGGTGTGTGTCAGGGTGTGTGTGTCAGGGTGTGTGTGTGTCAGGGTATGTGTGTCAGGGTATGTGTCAGGGTGTGTGTGTCAGGGCCTGTGTGTCAGGGAGTGTGTGTCAGGGATTGTGTGTCAGGGTGTGTGTGTCAGGGCCTGTGTCTCAGGGCCTGTGTGTCAGGGTGTGTGTGTCAGGGTGTGTGTGTCAGGGTATGTGTGTCAGGGTATGTGTCAGGGTGTGTGTGTCAGGGCCTGTGTGTCAGGGAGTGTGTGTCAGGGAGTGAGTGTCAGGGTGTGTGTGTCAGGCCTGTGTCTCAGGGCCTGTGCCTCAGGCCTGTGTCTCATGGTCCGTGTGTCAGGGTCTGTGTCTCAGGTGGCTCAGGGTCTGTGTCTCAGGGCCTGTGTCTCAGGGTTTGTGTCTCAGGGCCTGTGTGTCAGGGTTTGTGACTCAGGGCCTGTGTCTCAGGGTCTATGTGTCAGGGCCTATGACTCAGGGTTTGTGTCTCAGGGCCTGTGTGTCAGGGTTTGTGTCTCAGGGTTTGTGTCTCAGGTCTGTGTCTCAGGCCTGTGTCTCACGGTTTGTGTCTCAGGTCTGTGTCTCAGGGCCTGTGTCTCAAGGTTTGTGTATCAGGGCCTGTGTCTCAGGTCTGTGTCTCAGGGCCTGTGTGTCAGGGTTTGTGTCTCAGGGTCTGTGGCCCCAGGGTTCATTTCCTGGAGTCTGTCTCTCAGGATCCACCCTAGGGCCCGAGTTCCCAGGATCTGTCCCCAATGTCTGTCTCAGGATCTGTGTACTTAGGGTGTGTGGGGGATGTCACGTCTGTGACCCCATGGTCTGTGTCCGTAGGGTCTCTCTCCTCTAGATATGTGCCCGCCTCTGGTCTCTCCCGAGTCTCTGTCCTTAGATTCTATCTCAGGGACTCTCCTTAGTCTGTCCCCAGGGTTTGTGTCTCAGGGTCTGTGTCAGAGTGTGTGTGTCAGGGTGTGTGTGTCAGGGTGTGTGTGTCACCCTGTATGTCAGGGCCTGTGTGTCTGGGCCTGTGTGGCAGGGTGTGTGTGTCAGGGCCTGTGTGTCAGGGTGTGTGTGTCAGGGTGTGTGTCAGGGTGTGTGTGTGTGTGTCAGGGTGTGTGTGTCAGGGTGTGTGTGTCAGGGTCTGTGTGTCAGGGTGTGTGTGTCAGGGTGTGTGTGTCAGGGAGTGTGTGTCAGGGTCTGTGTGTCAGGGTGTGTGTGTCAGGGTGTGTGTCAGGGTGTGTGTGTGTGTGTCAGGGTGTGTGTGTCAGGGTGTGTGTGTCAGGGTCTGTGCGTCAGGGTGTGTGTGTCAGGGTGTGTGTGTCAGGGTGTGTGTGTGTGTCAGGGTGAGTGTGTCAGGGTGTGTGTCAGGGTGTGTGTGTCAGGGTCCGTGTGTCAGGGTCTGTGTGTCAGGGTGTGTGTGTCAGGGTGTGTGTGTGTGTCAGGGTGTGTGTGTCAGGGTCTGTGTGTCAGGGTCTGTGTGTCAGGGTGTGTGTGTCAGGGTGTGTGTGTGTGTCAGGGTGTGTGTGTCACGGTGTGTGTTTCAGGGTGTGTGTCAGGGCCTGTGTGTCAGGGCCTGTGTGTCAGGGTGTGTGTGTCAGGGAGTGTGTGTCAGGGTGTGTGTCAGGGAGTGTGTGTCAGGGAGTGTGTGTCAGGGTGTGTGTGTCAGGGCCTGTGTGTCAGGGCCCGTGTGTCAGGGTGTGTGTGTCAGGGCCTGTGTGTCAGGGCCTGTGTGTCTGGGCCTGTGTGTCAGGGTGTGTGTGTCAGGGCCTGTGTGTCAGGGCCTGTGTGTCTGGGCCTGTGTGTCAGGGTGTGTGTCAGGGAGTGTGTGTCAGGGTGTGTGTGTCAGGTAGTGTGTGTCAGGGTGTGTGTCAGGGAGTGTGTGTCAGGGTGTGTGTGTCAGGGCCTGTGTGTCAGGGCCTGTGTGTCTGGGCCTGTGTGTCAGGGTGTGTGTCAGGGAGTGTGTGTCAGGGTGTGTGTGTCAGGGAGTGTGTGTCAGGGTGTGTGTGTTGGTGTGTGTGTCAGGGTGTGTGTGTCAGGGTATGTGTGTCAGGGAGTGTGTGTCAGGGTGTGTGTCAGGGAGTGTGTGTCAGGGTGTGTGTGTCAGGGTGTGTGTGTCAGGGTGTGTGTCAGGGTGTGTGTGTCAGGGTGTGTGTGTGTCAGGGTATGTGTGTCAGGGTATGTGTCAGGGTGTGTGTGTCAGGGCCTGTGTGTCAGGGAGTGTGTGTCAGGGATTGTGTGTCAGGGTGTGTGTGTCAGGGCCTGTGTCTCAGGGCCTGTGTGTCAGGGTGTGTGTGTCAGGGTGTGTGTGTCAGGGTATGTGTGTCAGGGTATGTGTCAGGGTGTGTGTGTCAGGGCCTGTGTGTCAGGGAGTGTGTGTCAGGGAGTGAGTGTCAGGGTGTGTGTGTCAGGCCTGTGTCTCAGGGCCTGTGCCTCAGGCCTGTGTCTCATGGTCCGTGTGTCAGGGTCTGTGTCTCAGGTGGCTCAGGGTCTGTGTCTCAGGGCCTGTGTCTCAGGGTTTGTGTCTCAGGGCCTGTGTGTCAGGGTTTGTGACTCAGGGCCTGTGTCTCAGGGTCTATGTGTCAGGGCCTATGACTCAGGGTTTGTGTCTCAGGGCCTGTGTGTCAGGGTTTGTGTCTCAGGGTTTGTGTCTCAGGTCTGTGTCTCAGGCCTGTGTCTCACGGTTTGTGTCTCAGGTCTGTGTCTCAGGGCCTGTGTCTCAAGGTTTGTGTATCAGGGCCTGTGTCTCAGGTCTGTGTCTCAGGGCCTGTGTGTCAGGGTTTGTGTCTCAGGGTCTGTGGCCCCAGGGTTCATTTCCTAGAGTCTGTCTCTCAGGATCCACCCTAGGGCCCGAGTTCCCAGGATCTGTCCCCAATGTCTGTCTCAGGATCTGTGTACTTAGGGTGTGTGGGGGATGTCACGTCTGTGACCCCATGGTCTGTGTCCGTAGGGTCTCTCTCCTCTAGATATGTGCCCGCCTCTGGTCTCTCCCGAGTCTCTGTCCTTAGAGTCTATCACAGGGACTCTCCTTAGTCTGTCCCCAGGGTTTGTGTCTCAGGGTCTGTGTCAGAGTGTGTGTGTCAGGGTGTGTGTGTCAGGGTGTGTGTGTCACCCTGTATGTCAGGGCCTGTGTGTCTGGGCCTGTGTGGCAGGGTGTGTGTGTCAGGGCCTGTGTGTCAGGGTGTGTGTGTCAGGGTGTGTGTCAGGGTGTGTGTGTGTGTGTGTCAGGGTGTGTGTGTCAGGGTGTGTGTGTCAGGGTCTGTGTGTCAGGGTGTGTGTGTCAGGGTGTGTGTGTCAGGGAGTGTGTGTCAGGGTCTGTGTGTCAGGGTGTGTGTGTCAGGGTGTGCGTCAGGGTGTGTGTGTGTGTGTCAGGGTGTGTGTGTCAGGGTGTGTGTGTCAGGGTCTGTGCGTCAGGGTGTGTGTGTCAGGGTGTGTGTGTCAGGGTGTGTGTGTGTGTCAGGGTGAGTGTGTCAGGGTGTGTGTCAGGGTGTGTGTGTCAGGGTCCGTGTGTCAGGGTCTGTGTGTCAGGGTGTGTGTGTCAGGGTGTGTGTGTGTGTCAGGGTGTGTGTGTCAGGGTCTGTGTGTCAGGGTCTGTGTGTCAGGGTGTGTGTGTCAGGGTGTGTGTGTGTGTCAGGGTGTGTGTGTCACGGTGTGTGTTTCAGGGTGTGTGTCAGGGCCTGTGTGTCAGGGCCTGTGTGTCAGGGTGTGTGTGTCAGGGAGTGTGTGTCAGGGTGTGTGTCAGGGAGTGTGTGTCAGGGAGTGTGTGTCAGGGTGTGTGTGTCAGGGCCTGTGTGTCAGGGCCCGTGTGTCAGGGTGTGTGTGTCAGGGCCTGTGTGTCAGGGCCTGTGTGTCTGGGCCTGTGTGTCAGGGTGTGTGTGTCAGGGCCTGTGTGTCAGGGCCTGTGTGTCTGGGCCTGTGTGTCAGGGTGTGTGTCAGGGAGTGTGTGTCAGGGTGTGTGTGTCAGGTAGTGTGTGTCAGGGTGTGTGTCAGGGAGTGTGTGTCAGGGTGTGTGTGTCAGGGTGTGTGTGTCAGGGTGTGTGTCAGGGTGTGTGTGTCAGGGTGTGTGTGTCAGGGTATGTGTGTCAGGGTATGTGTCAGGGTGTGTGTGTCAGGGCCTGTGTGTCAGGGAGTGTGTGTCAGGGAGTGTGTGTCAGGGTGTGTGTGTCAGGTTCTGTGTCTCAGGGCCTGTGTGTCAGGGTGTGTGTGTCAGGGTGTGTGTGTCAGGGTATGTGTGTCAGGGTATGTGTCAGGGTGTGTGTGTCAGGGCCTGTGTGTCAGGGAGTGTGTGTCAGGGAGTGTGTGTCAGGGTGTGTGTGTCAGGTCTGTGTCTCAGGGCCTGTGCCTCAGGCCTGTGTCTCAGGGTCCGTGTGTCAGGGTCTGTGTCTCAGGTGTCTCAGGGTCTGTGTCTCAGGGCCTGTGTCTCAGGCCTGTGTCTCAGGGTTTGTGTCTCAGGGCCTGTGTGTCAGGGTTTGTGACTCAGGGCCTGTGTCTCAGGGTCTATGTGTCAGGGCCTATGACTCAGGGTTTGTGTCTCAGGGCCTGTGTGTCAGGGTTTGTGTCTCAGGGTTTGTGTCTCAGGTCTGTGTCTCAGGCCTGTGTCTCACAGTTTGTGTCTCAGGTCTGTGTCTCAGGGCCTGTGTCTCAAGGTTTGTGTATCAGGGCCTGTGTCTCAGGTCTGTGTCTCAGGGCCTGTGTGTCAGGGTTTGTGTCTCATGGTCTGTGGCCCCAGGGTTCATTTCCTAGAGTCTGTCTCTCAGGATCCACCCTAGGGTCTGTGTCCCAGGATCTGTCCCCAATGTCTGTCTCAGGATCTGTGTACTTAGGTTGTGTGGGGGCGTCACGTCTGTGACCCCATGGTCTGTGTTCGTAGGGTCTCTCTCCTCTAGATCTGTGCATGCCTCTGGTCTCTCCCGAGTCTCTGTCCTTAGATTCTATCTCAGGGACTCTCCTTAGTCTGTCCCCAGGGTTTGTGTCTCAGGGTCTGTGTCAGAGTGTGTGTGTCAGGGTGTGTGTGTCAGGGTGTGTGTGTCACCCTGTATGTCAGGGCCTGTGTGTCTGGGCCTGTGTGGCAGGGTGTGTGTGTCAGGGACTGTGTGTCAGGGCCTGTTTGTCAGGGTGTGTGTGCAGGGTGTGTGTGTGTGTGTGTCAGGGTGTGTGAGTCAGGGTGTGTGTGTCAGGGTCTGTGTGTCAGGGTGTGTGTGTCAGGGTGTGTGTGTCAGGGTGTGTGTGTCAGGGTCTGTGTGTCAGGGTGTGTGTGTCAGGGTGTGTGTAAGGGTGTGTGTGTGTGTGTCAGGGTGTGTGTGTCAGGGTGTGTGTGCCAGGGTCTGTGTGTCAGGGTGTGTGTGTCAGGGTGTGTGTGTCAGGGTGTGTGTGTGTCAGGGTGTGTGTGTCAGGGTGTGTGTCAGGGTGTGTGTGTCAGGGTGTGTGTGTCAGGGTCTGTGTGTCAGGGTGTGTGTGTCAGGGTGTGTGTGTGTGTGTCAGGGTCTGTGTGTCAGGGTGTGTGTGTCAGTGTCTGTGTGTCAGGGTGTGTGTGTCAGGGTGTGTGTGTGTGTCAGGGTGTGTGTGTCAGGGTGTGTGTGTCAGGGTGTGTGTGAGGGCCTGTGTGTCAGGGCCTGTGTGTCAGGGTGTGTGTGTCAGGGAGTGTGTGTCAGGGTGTTTGTCAGGGGGTGTGTGTCAGGGTGCGTGTGTCAGGGTGTGTGTGTCAGGGCCTGTGTGTCAGGGCCTGTGTGTCTGGGCCAGTGTGTCAGGGTGTGTGTGTCAGGGCCTGTGTGTCAGGGCCTGTGTGTCTGGGCCTGTGTGTCAAGGTGTGTGTCAGGGAGTGTGTGTCAGGGTGTGTGTGTCAGGGTGTGTGTGTCAGGGTGTGTGTGTCAGGGTGTGTGTGTCAGGGAGTGTGTGTCAGGGTGTGTGTCAGGGAGTGTGTGTCAGGGTGTGTGTGTCAGGGTGTGTGTGTCAGGGTGTGTGTCTGGGTGTGTGTGTCAGGGTGTGCGTGTCAGGGTATGTGTGTCAGGATATGTGTCAGGGTGTGTGTGTCAGGGCCTGTGTGTCAGGGAGTGTGTGTCAGGGAGTGTGTGTCAGGGTGTGTGTGTCAGGCCTGTGTCTCAGGGCCTGTGTCTCAGGGCCTGTGTGTCAGGGTGTGTGTATCAGGGTATGTGTGTCAGGGTATGTGTCAGGGTGTGTGTGTCAGGGTGTGTGTGTCAGGGTGTGTGTGTCAGGGTGTGTGTGTCAGGGAGTGTGTGTCAGGGTGTGTGTCAGGGAGTGTGTGTCAGGGTGTGTGTGTCAGGGTGTGTGTGTCAGGGTGTGTGTCTGGGTGTGTGTGTCAGGGTGTGCGTGTCAGGGTATGTGTGTCAGGGTATGTGTCAGGGTGTGTGTGTCAGGGCCTGTGTGTCAGGGAGTGTGTGTCAGGGTGTGTGTGTCAGGCCTGTGTCTCAGGGCCTGTGCCTCAGGCCTGTGTCTCAGGGTCCGTGTGTCAGGGTCTGTGTCTCAGGTGTCTCAGGGTCTGTGTCTCAGGGCCTGTGTCTCAGGCCTGTGTCTCAGGGTTTGTGTCTCAGGGCCTGTGTGTCAGGGTTTGTGACTCAGGGCCTGTGTCTCAGGGTCTATGTGTCAGGGCCTATGACTCAGGGTTTGTGTCTCAGGGCCTGTGTGTCAGGGTTTGTGTCTCAGGTCTGTGTCTCAGGCCTGTGTCTCACGGTTTGTGTCTCAGGTCTGTGTCTCAGGGCCTGTGTCTCAAGGTTTGTGTATCAGGGCCTGTGTCTCAGGTCTGTGTCTCAGGGCCTGTGTGTCAGGGTTTGTGTGTCAGGGTGTGTGTGTCAGGGTGTGTGTGTCAGGGTGTGTGTGTCAGGGTATGTGTCTCAGGGCCTGTGTGTCAGGGTTTGTGTGTCAGGGTGTGTGTGTCAGCGTGTGTGTGTCAGGGTGTGTGTCAGGGTGTGTGTGCCAGGACCTGTGTGTCAGGGTGTCTGTGTGTCAGGGCCTGTGTGTCAGGGTGTGTGTGTCAGGGTGTGTGCGCCAGGGCCTGTGTGTCAGGGCCTGTGTGTCAGGGCCTGTGTGTCACGGTGTGTGTGTCAGGGTGTGTGTGTCATGGCCTGTGTGTCAGGGCCTGTGTGTCAGGGCCTGTGTGTCACGGTGTGTGTGTCAGGGCCTGTGTGTCTGGGCCTGTGTGTCAGGGTGTGTGTGTCAGGGTGTGTGTCAAGGTGTGTGTGTCAGGGTGTGTGTGTCAGGGTGTGTGTGCCAGGACCTGTGTGTCAGCGCCTGTGTGTCTGGGCCTGTGTGTCAGGGTGTGTGTGTGTCAGGGCCTGTGTGTCAGGGCCTGTGTGTCAGGGTGTGTGTGTCAGGGTGTGTGCGCCAGGGTGTGTGTGTCAGGGCCTGTGTGTCAGGGCCTGTGTGTCAGGGCCTGTGTGTCAGGGTGTGTGTGTCAGGGTGTGTGTGTCATGGCCTGTGTGTCCGGGCCTGTGTGTCAGGGCCTGTGTGTCAGGGCCTGTGTATCAAGGTGTGTGTGTCAGGGTGTGTGTGTCATGGCCTGTGTGTCAGGGCCTGTGTGTCAGGGCCTGTGTGTCACGGTGTGTGTGTCAGAGCCTCTGTGTCTGGGCCTGTGTGTCAGGGTGTGTGTGTCAGGGTGTGTGTCAAGGTGTGTGTGTCAGGGTGTGTGTGTCAGGGCCTGTGTGTCAGGGCCTGTGTGTCAGGGCCTGTGTGTCTGGGCCTGTGTGTCAGGGTGTGTGTGTCAGGGCCTGTGTGTCAGGGCCTGTGTGTCAGGGCCTGTGTGTCAGTGTGTGTGTGTCAGGGCCTGTGTGTCAGGGCCAGTGTGTCAGGGACTGTGTGTCTGGGCCTGTGTGTCAGGGTGAGTGTGTGTCCGGGTGTGTGTGTCAGGGTGTGTGTGTCAGGGTGTGTGTGTCAGGGCCTGTGTGTCAGGGCCTGTGTGTCTGGGCCTGTGTGTCAGGGTGTGTGTGTCAGGGCCTGTGTCTCAGGGCCTGTATGTCAGGGTTTGTGTCTCAGGTCTGTGTCTCAGGGCCTGTGTGTCAGGGTTTGTGTGTCAGGGTTTGTGTGTCAGGGTGTGTGTGTCAGGGTGTGTGTGTCAGGATGTGTGTCTCAGGTTCTGTGTGTCAGAGTTTGTGTCTCAGGTCTGTGTCTCAGGGTCTATGTGTCAGGGTTTTGGTCTCAGGGTCTATGTGTCAGGCCTGTGTCTCAGGGTTTTTGTCTCAGGGCCTGTGCCTCAGGGCCTGTGTGTCAGGGTTTGTGTCTCAGGGTCTGTGGCCCCAGGGTTCATTTCCTAGAGTCTGTCTCTCAGGATCCACCCTAGGGTCTGTTTCCCATGATCTGTCCCCAATGTCTGTCTCAGGATCCGTGTACTTAGGGTGTGTGGGGGCGTCACGTCTGTGACCCCATGGTCTGTGTCCGTAGGGTCTCTCTCCTCTAGATCTGTGCCCGCCTCTGGCCTGTGTGTCAGGGCCAGTGTGTCAGGGCCTGTGTGTCTGGGCCTGTGTGTCAGGGTGTGTGTGTGTCCGGGTGTGTGTGTCAGGGTCTGTGTGTCAGGGTTTGTGTCTCAGGGCCTGTATGTCAGGGTTTGTGTCTCAGGTCTGTGTCTCAGGGCCTGTGTGTCAGGTCTGTGTCTCAGGGCCTGTGTGTCAGGGTTTGTGTGTCAGGGTGTGTGTGTCAGGGTGTGTGTGTCAGGGTGTGTGTGTCAGGGTATGTGTCTCAGGGCCTGTGTGTCAGGGTTTGTGTGTCAGGGTGTGTGTGTCAGCGTGTGTGTGTCAGGGTGTGTGTCAGGGTGTGTGTGCCAGGACCTGTGTGTCAGGGTGTCTGTGTGTCAGGGCCTGTGTGTCAGGGTGTGTGTGTCAGGGTGTGTGCGCCAGGGCCTGTGTGTCAGGGCCTGTGTGTCAGGGCCTGTGTGTCACGGTGTGTGTGTCAGGGTGTGTGTGTCATGGCCTGTGTGTCAGGGCCTGTGTGTCAGGGCCTGTGTGTCACGGTGTGTGTGTCAGGGCCTGTGTGTCTGGGCCTGTGTGTCAGGGTGTGTGTGTCAGGGTGTGTGTCAAGGTGTGTGTGTCAGGGTGTGTGTGTCAGGGTGTGTGTGCCAGGACCTGTGTGTCAGCGCCTGTGTGTCTGGGCCTGTGTGTCAGGGTGTGTGTGTGTCAGGGCCTGTGTGTCAGGGCCTGTGTGTCAGGGTGTGTGTGTCAGGGTGTGTGCGCCAGGGTGTGTGTGTCAGGGCCTGTGTGTCAGGGCCTGTGTGTCAGGGCCTGTGTGTCAGGGCCTGTGTGTCAGGGTGTGTGTGTCAGGGTGTGTGTGTCATGGCCTGTGTGTCAGGGCCTGTGTGTCAGGGCCTGTGTGTCAGGGCCTGTGTATCAAGGTGTGTGTGTCAGGGTGTGTGTGTCATGGCCTGTGTGTCAGGGCCTGTGTGTCAGGGCCTGTGTGTCACGGTGTGTGTGTCAGAGCCTCTGTGTCTGGGCCTGTGTGTCAGGGTGTGTGTGCCAGGGTGTGTGTCAAGGTGTGTGTGTCAGGGTGTGTGTGTCAGGGCCTGTGTGTCAGGGCCTGTGTGTCAGGGCCTGTGTGTCTGGGCCTGTGTGTCAGGGTGTGTGTGTCAGGGCCTGTGTGTCAGGGCCTGTGTGTCAGGGCCTGTGTGTCAGGGTGTGTGTGTCAGGGCCTGTGTGTCAGGGCCAGTGTGTCAGGGACTGTGTGTCTGGGCCTGTGTGTCAGGGTGAGTGTGTGTCCGGGTGTGTGTGTCAGGGTGTGTGTGTCAGGGTGTGTGTGTCTGGGCCTGTGTGTCAGGGCCTGTGTGTCTGGGCCTGTGTGTCAGGGTGTGTGTGTCAGGGCCTGTGTCTCAGGGCCTGTATGTCAGGGTTTGTGTCTCAGGTCTGTGTCTCAGGGCCAGTGTGTCAGGGTTTGTGTGTCAGGGTTTGTGTGTCAGGGTGTGTGTGTCAGGGTGTGTGTGTCAGGATGTGTGTCTCAGGTTCTGTGTGTCAGAGTTTGTGTCTCAGGTCTGTGTCTCAAGGTCTATGTGTCAGGGTTTTGGTCTCAGGGTCTATGTGTCAGGCCTGTGTCTCAGGGTTTTTGTCTCAGGGCCTGTGCCTCAGGGCCTGTGTGTCAGGGTTTGTGTCTCAGGGTCTGTGGCCCCAGGGTTCATTTCCTAGAGTCTGTCTCTCAGGATCCACCCTAGGGTCTGTTTCCCATGATCTGTCCCCAATGTCTGTCTCAGGATCCGTGTACTTAGGGTGTGTGGGGGCGTCACGTCTGTGACCCCATGGTCTGTGTCCGTAGGGTCTCTCTCCTCTAGATCTGTGCCCGCCTCTGGTCTCTCCCGAGTCTCTGTCCTTAGATTCTATCTCAGGGACTGTCCTTAGTCTGTCCACAGGGTTTGTGTCTCAGGGTCTGTGTCAGAGTGTGTGTGTCAGGGTGTGTATGTCAGGGCCTGTGTGTCACCCTGTGTGTCAGGGCCTGTGTGTCTGGGCCTGTGTGTCAGGGTGTGTGTGTCAGGCTGTGTGTCAAGGTGTGTGTGTCAGGGTGTGTGTGTCAGGGCCTGTGTGTCACGGCCTGTGTTTCTGGGCCTGTGTGTCAGGGCCTGTTTGTCTGGGCCTGTGTGTCTGGGCCTGTGTGTCACGGTGTGTGTGTCAGGGTGTGTGTGTCAGGGCCTGTGTGTCAGGGCCTGTGTGTCACGGTGTGTGTGTCAGGGCCTGTGTGTCTGGGCCTGTGTGTCAGGGTGTGTGTGTCAGGGTGTGTGTCAAGGTGTGTGTGTCAGGGTGTGTGTGCCAGGGCCTGTGCGTCAGGGCCTGTGTGTCTGGGCCTGTGTGTCAGGGTGTGTGTGTCAGGGCCTGTGTGTCAGGGCCTGTGTGTCAGGGTTTGTGTCTCAGGGTCTGTGGCCCCAGGGTTCATTTCCTAGAGTCTGTCTCTCAGGATCCACCCTAGGGCCCGAGTTCCCAGGATCTGTCCCCAATGTCTGTCTCAGGATCCGTGTACTTAGGGTGTGTGGGGGCGTCACGTCTGTGACCCCATGGTCTGTGTACATAGGGTCTCTCTCCTCTAGATCTGTGCCCGCCTCTGGTCTCTCCCGAGTCTCTGTCCTTAGATTCTATCTCAGGGACTGTCCTTAGTCTGTCCCCAGGGTTTGTGTCTCAGAGTCTGTCTCAGGGTCTGTGTCAGAGTGTGTGTGTCAGGGTGTGTGTGTCAGGGTGTGTGTGTCAGTGCTTGTGTGTCACCCTGTGTGTCAGGGCCTCTGTGTCTGGGCCTGTGTGTCAGGGTGTGTGTGTCAGGGTGTGTGTGCCAGGACCTGTGTGTCAGCGCCTGTGTGTCTGGGCCTGTGTGTCAGGGTGTGTGTGTGTCAGGGCCTGTGTGTCAGGGTGTGTGCACCAGGGTGTGTGTCTCAGGGCCTGTGTGTCAGGGTGTGTGTGTCAGGGTGTGTGTCAAGGTGTGTGTGTCAGGGTGTGTGTGTCAGGGTGTGTGTGTCATGGCCTGTGTGTCAGGGCCTGTGTGTCAGGGCCTGTGTGTCTGGGCCTGTGTGTCAGGGTATGTGTGTCAGGGCCTGTGTGTCAGGGTGTGTGTGTCAGGGTGTGTGTGCCAGGACCTGTGTGTCAGCGCCTGTGTGTCTGGGCCTGTGTGTCAGGGTGTGTGTGTGTCAGGGCCTGTGTGTCAAGGCCTCTGTGTCAGGGCCTGTGTGTCAGGGTGTGTGTGTCAGGGTGTGTGTGTCAGGGCCTGTGTGTCAGGGCCTGTGTGTCTGGGCCTGTGTGGCACGGTGTGTGTGTCAGGGTGTGTGTGTCATGGCCTGTGTGTCAGGGCCTGTGTGTCAGGGCCTGTGTGTCAGGGCCTGTGTGTCTGGGCCTGTGTGTCAGGGTGTGTGTGTCAGGGCCTGTGTGTCAGGGTGTGTGTGTCAGGGTGTGTGTCAAGCTGTGTGTGTCAGGGTGTGTGTGTCAGGGCCTGTGTTTCAGGGCCTGTGTGTCAGGGCCTGTGTGTCTGGGCCTGTGTGTCAGGGTGTGCGTGTCAGGGCCTGTGTCTCAGGGCCTGTGTGTCAGGGCCTGTGTGTCAGGGTGTGTGTGTCAGGGCCTGTGGGTCTGGGCCTGTGTGTCAGGGCCTGTGTGTCAGGGTCTGTGTGTCAGGATTTGTGTCTCAGGTCTGTGTCTCAGGGACTGTGTGTCTGGGCCTGTGTGTCAGGGTGTGTGTGTGTCAGGGCCTGTGTGTCAGGGTGTGTGTGTCAGGGTGTGTGTGCCAGGGTGTGTGTGTCAGGGCCTGTGTGTCAGGGTCTGTGTGTCAGGGCCTGAGTGTCAGGGTGTGTGTGGCAGGGTGTGTGTGTCATGGCCTGTGTGTCAGGGCCTGTGTGTCACGGTGTGTGTGTCAGGGTGTGTGTGTCAGGGTGTGTGTGTCATGGCCTGTGTGTCAGGGCCTGTGTGTCAGGGCCTGTGTGTCACGGTGTGTGTGTCAGGGCCTGTGTGTCTGGGCCTGTGTGTCAGGGTGTGTGTGTCAGGGTGTGTGTCAAGGTGTGTGTGTCAGGGTGTGTGTGTCAGGGTGTGTGTGCCAGGACCTGTGTGTCAGCGCCTGTGTGTCTGGGCCTGTGTGTCAGGGTGTGTGTGTGTCAGGGCCTGTGTGTCAGGGCCTGTGTGTCAGGGTGTGTGTGTCAGGGTGTGTGCGCCAGGGTGTCTGTGTCAGGGCCTGTGTGTCAGGGCCTGTGTGTCAGGGCCTGTGTGTCAGGGCCTCAGTGTCAGGGTGTGTGTGTCAGGGTGTGTGTGTCATGGCCTGTGTGTCAGGGCCTGTGTGTCAGGGCCTGTGTATCAAGGTGTGTGTGTCAGGGTGTGTGTGTCATGGCCTGTGTGTCAGGGCCTGTGTGTCAGGGCCTGTGTGTCAGGGTGTGTGTGTCAGGGTGTGTGTCAAGGTGTGTGTGTCAGGGTGTGTGTGTCAGGGCCTGTGTGTCAGGGCCTGTGTGTCAGGGCCTGTGTGTCTGGGCCTGTGTGTCAGGGTGTGTGTATCAAGGTGTGTGTGTCAGGGTGTGTGTGTCATGGCCTGTATGTCAGGGCCTGTGTGTCAGGGCCTGTGTGTCACGGTGTGTGTGTCAGGGCCTGTGTGTCTGGGCCTGTGTGTCTGGGCCTGTGTGTCAGGGTGTGTGTGTGTCAGGGCCTGTGTGTCAGGGCCTGTGTGTCAGGGTGTGTGTGTCAGGGTGTGTGCGCCAGGGTGTGTGTGTCAGGGCCTGTGTGTCAGGGCCTGTGTGTCAGGGCCTGTGTGTCAGGGCCTGTGTGTCAGGGCCTGTGTGTCAGGGCCTCAGTGTCAGGGTGTGTGTGTCAGGGCCTGTGTGTCAGGGCCTGTGTGTCAGGGTGTGTGTGTCAGGGCCTGTGTGTCAGGGCCGGTGTGTCAGGGCCTGTGTGTCAGGGTGTGTGTGTGTCCGGGTGTGTGTGTCAGGGTCTGTGTGTCAGGGTTTGTGTCTCAGGGCCTGTATGTCAGGGTTTGTGTCTCAGGTCTGTGTCTCAGGGCCTGTGTGTCAGGTCTGTGTCTCAGGGCCTGTGTGTCAGGGTTTGTGTGTCAGGGTGTGTGTGTCAGGGTGTGTGTGTCAGGGTGTGTGTGTCAGGGTATGTGTCTCAGGGCCTGTATGTCAGGGTTTGTGTCTCAGGTCTGTGTCTCAGGGCCTGTGTGTCAGGGTTTGTGTGTCAGGGTGTGTGTGTCAGGGCCTCAGTGTCAGGGTGTGTGTGTCAGGGTGTGTGTGTCATGGCCTGTGTGTCAGGGCCTGTGTGTCAGGGCCTGTGTATCAAGGTGTATGTGTCAGGGTGTGTGTGTGTCATGGCCTGTGTGTCAGGGCCTGTGTGTCAGGGCCTGTTTGTCACGGTGTGTGTGTCAGGGCCTGTGTGTCTGGGCCTGTGTGTCAGGGTGTGTGTGTCAGGGTGTGTGTCAAGGTGTGTGTGTCAGGGTGTGTGTGTCAGGGCCTGTGTGTCAGGGCCTGTGTGTCAGGGCCTGTGTGTCTGGGCCTGTGTGTCAGGGTGTGTGTGTCAGGGCCTGTGTGTCAGGGCCTGTGTGTCAGGGTGTGTGTGTCAGGGCCTGTGTGTCAGGGCCAGTGTGTCAGGGCCTGTGTGTCTGGGCCTGTGTGTCAGGGTGTGTGTGTGTCCGGGTGTGTGTGTCAGGGTCTGTGTGTCAGGGTTTGTGTCTCAGGGCCTGTATGTCAGGGTTTGTGTCTCAGGTCTGTGTCTCAGGGCCTGTGTGTCAGGTCTGTATCTCAGGGCCTGTGTGTCAGGGTTTGTGTGTCAGGGTGTGTGTGTCAGGGTGTGTGTGTCAGGGTGTGTGTGTCAGGGTATGAGTCTCAGGGCCTGTATGTCAGGGTTTGTGTCTCAGGTCTGTGTCTCAGGGCCTGTGTGTCAGGGTTTGTGTGTCAGGGTGTGTGTGTCAGGGTGTGTGTGTCAGGGTGTGTGTGTCAGGGTGTGTGTGCCAGGACCTGTGTGTCAGCGCCTGTGTGTCTGGGCCTGTGTGTCAGGGTGTGTGTGTGTCAGGGCCTGTGTGTCAGGGTGTGTGTGTCAGGGTGTGTGCGCCAGGGTGTGTGTGTCAGGGCCTGTGTGTCAGGGCCTGTGTGTCAGGGTGTGTGTGTCAGGGTGTGTGTGTCATGGCCTGTGTGTCAGGGCCTGTGTGTCAGGGCCTGTGTGTCACGGTGTGTGTGTCAGGGTCTGTGTGTCATGGCCTGTGTGTCAGGGCCTGTGTGTCAGGGCCTGTGTGTCACGGTGTGTGTGTCAGGGCCTGTGTGTCTGGGCCTGTGTGTCAGGGTGTGTGTGTCAGGGTGTGTGTCAAGGTGTGTGTGTCAGGGTGTGTGTGTCAGGGTGTTTGTGCCAGGACCTGTGTGTCAGCGCCTGTGTGTCTGGGCCTGTGTGTCAGGGTGTGTGTGTGTCAGGGCCTGTGTGTCAGGGCCTGTGTGTCAGGGTGTGTGTGTCAGGGTGTGTGCACCAGGGTGTGTGTGTCAGGGCCTGTGTGTCAGGGCCTGTGTGTCAGGGCCTGTGTGTCAGGGCCTGTGTGTCACGGTGTGTGTGTCAGGGCCTGTGTGTCTGGGCCTGTGTGTCAGGGTGTGTGTGTCAGGGTGTGTGCCAAGGTGTGTGTGTCAGGGTGTGTGTGTCAGGGCCTGTGTGTCAGGGCCTGTGTGTCAGGGTGTGTGTGTCAGGGCCTGTGTGTCAGGGCCTGTGTGTCAGGGCCTGTGTGTCAGGGTGTGTGTGTCAGGGCCTGTGTGTCAGGGCCAGTGTGTCAGGGCCTGTGTGTCTGGGCCTGTGTGTCAGGGTGTGTTTGTGTCCGGGTGTGTGTGTCAGGGTCTGTGTGTCAGGGTTTGTGTCTCAGGGCCTGTATGTCAGGGTTTGTGTCTCAGGTCTGTGTCTCAGGGCCTGTGTGTCAGGTCTGTGTCTCAGGGCCTGTGTGTCAGGGTTTGTGTGTCAGGGTGTGTGTGTCAGGGTGTGTGTGTCAGGGTGTGTGTGTCAGGGTATGTGTCTCAGGGCCTGTGTGTCAGGGTTTGTGTGTCAGGGTGTGTGTGTCAGGGTGTGTGTGTCAGGGTGTGTGTCAGGGTGTGTGTGCCAGGACCTGTGTGTCAGGGTGTGTGTGTGTCAGGGCCTGTGTGTCAGGGTGTGTGCGCCAGGGCCTGTGTGTCAGGGCCTGTGTGTCAGGGCCTGTGTGTCAGGGCCTGTGTGTCAGGGTGTGTGTGTCAGGGTGTGTGTGTCATGGCCTGTGTGTCAGGGCCTGTGTGTCCGGGCCTGTGTGTCACGGTGTGTGTGTCAGGGTGTGTGTGTCATGGCCTGTGTGTCAGGGCCTGTGTATCAGGGCCTGTGTGTCACGGTGTGTGTGTCAGGGCCAGTGTGTCTGGGCCTGTGTGTCAGGGTGTGTGTGTCAGGGTGTGTGTCTCAGGGCCTGTGTATCAGGGTTTGTGTGTCAGGGTGTGTGTGTCAGGGTGTGTGTGTCAGGGTGTGTGTGCCAGGACCTGTGTGTCAGCGCCTGTGTGTCTGGGCCTGTGTGTCAGGGTGTGTGTGTGTCAGGGCCTGTGTGTCAGGGCCTGTGTGTCAGGGTGTGTGTGTCAGGGTGTGTGCGCCAGGGTGTGTGTGTCAGGGCCTGTGTGTCAGGGCCTGTGTGTCAGGGCCTGTGTGTCAGGGCCTGTGCGTCAGGGTGTGTGTGTCAGGGTGTTTGTGTCATGGCCTGTGTGTCAGGGCCTGTGTGTCAGGGCCTGTGTATCAAGGTGTGTGTGTCAGGGTGTGTGTGTCATGGCCTGTGTGTCAGGGCCTGTGTGTCACGGTGTGTGTGTCAGAGCCTGTGTGTCTGGGCCTGTGTGTCAGGGTGTGTGTGTCAGGGTGTGTGTCAAGGTGTGTGTGTCAGGGTGTGTGTGTCAGGGCCTGTGTGTCAGGGCCTGTGTGTCAGGGCCTGTGTGTCTGGGCCTGTGTGTCAGGGTGTGTGTGTCAGGGCCTGTGTGTCAGGGCCTGTGTGTCAGGGCCTGTGTGTCAGGGTGTGTGTGTCAGGGCCTGTGTGTCAGGGCCAGTGTGTCAGGGACTGGGTGTCTGGGCCTGTGTGTCAGGGTGTGTGTGTGTCCGGGTGTGTGTGTCAGGGTCTGTATGTCAGGGTTTGTGTCTCAGGGCCTGTATGTCAGGGTTTGTGTCTCAGGTCTGTGTCTCAGGGCCTGTGTGTCAGGGTTTGTGTGTCAGGGTGTGTATGTCAGGGCCTGTGTGTCACCCTGTGTGTCAGGGCCTGTGTGTCTGGGCCTGTGTGTCAGGGTGTGTGTGTCAGGCTGTGTGTCAAGGTGTGTGTGTCAGGGTGTGTGTGTCAGGGCCTGTGTGTCACGGCCTGTGTGTCTGGGCCTGTGTGTCAGGGCCTGTGTGTCTGGGCCTGTGTGTCTGGGCCTGTGTGTCACGGTGTGTGTGTCAGGGTGTGTGTGTCAGGGCCTGTGTGTCAGGGCCTGTGTGTCACGGTGTGTGTGTCAGGGCCTGTGTGTCTGGGCCTGTGTGTCAGGGTGTGTGTGTCAGGGTGTGTGTCAAGGTGTGTGTGTCAGGGTGTGTGTGTCAGGGCCTGTGTGTCAGGGTGTGTGTGTCAGGGTGTGTGCGCCAGGGTGTGTGTGTCAGGGCCTGTGTGTCAGGGCCTGTGTGTCAGGGCCTGTGTGTCAGGGCCTGTGTGTCACGGTGTGTGTGTCAGGGCCTGTGTGTCTGGGCCTGTGTGTCAGGGTGTGTGTGTCAGGGTGTGTGTCAAGGTGTGTGTGTCAGGGTGTGTGTGTCAGGGCCTGTGTGTCAGGGCCTGTGTGTCAGGGTGTGTGTGTCAGGGCCTGTGTGTCAGGGCCTGTGTGTCAGGGCCTGTGTGTCAGGGTGTGTGTGTCAGGGCCTGTGTGTCAGGGCCAGTGTGTCAGGGCCTGTGTGTCTGGGCCTGTGTGTCAGGGTGTGTGTGTGTCCGGGTGTGTGTGTCAGGGTCTGTGTGTCAGGGTTTGTGTCTCAGGGCCTGTATGTCAGGGTTTGTGTCTCAGGTCTGTGTCTCAGGGCCTGTGTGTCAGGTCTGTGTCTCAGGGCCTGTGTGTCAGGGTTTGTGTGTCAGGGTGTGTGTGTCAGGGTGTGTGTGTCAGGGTGTGTGTGTCAGGGTATGTGTCTCAGGGCCTGTGTGTCAGGGTTTGTGTGTCAGGGTGTGTGTGTCAGGGTGTGTGTGTCAGGGTGTGTGTCAGGGTGTGTGTGCCAGGACCTGTGTGTCAGGGTGTGTGTGTGTCAGGGTGTGTGTGTCAGGGTGTGTGCGCCAGGGCCTGTGTGTCAGGGCCTGTGTGTCAGGGCCTGTGTGTCAGGGTGTGTGTGTCAGGGTGTGTGTGTCATGGCCTGTGTGTCAGGGCCTGTGTGTCAGGGCCTGTGTGTCAGGGCCTGTGTGTCACGGTGTGTGTGTCAGGGTGTGTGTGTCATGGCCTGTGTGTCAGGGCCTGTGTGTCAGGGCCTGTGTGTCACGGTGTGTGTGTCAGGGCCTGTGTGTCTGGGCCTGTGTGTCAGGGTGTGTGTGTCAGGGTGTGTGTCCAGGTGTGTGTGTCAGGGTGTGTGTGTCAGGGTGTGTGTGCCAGGACCTGTGTGTCAGCGCCTGTGTGTCTGGGCCTGTGTGTCAGGGTGTGTGTGTGTCAGGGCCTGTGTGTCAGGGCCTGTGTGTCAGGGTGTGTGTGTCAGGGTGTGTGCGCCAGGGTGTGTGTGTCAGGGCCTGTGTGTCAGGGCCTGTGTGTCAGGGCCTGTGTGTCAGGGCCTGTGTGTCAGGGTGTGTGTGTCAGGGTGTGTGTGTCATGGCCTGTGTGTCAGGGCCTGTGTGTCAGGGCCTGTGTATCAAGGTGTGTGTGTGTCAGGGTGTGTGTGTCATGGCCTGTGTGTCAGGGCCTGTGTGTCAGGGTCTGTGTGTCACGGTGTGTGTGTCAGAGCCTGTGTGTCTGGGCCTGTGTGTCAGGGTGTGTGTGTCAGGGTGTGTGTCAAGGTGTGTGTGTCAGGGTGTGTGTGTCAGGGCCTGTGTGTCAGGGCCTGTGTGTCAGGGCCTGTGTGTCTGGGCCTGTGTGTCAGGGTGTGTGTGTCAGGGCCTGTGTGTCAGGGCCTGTGTGTCAGGGCCTGTGTGTCAGGGTGTGTGTGTCAGGGCCTGTGTGTCAGGGCCAGTGTGTCAGGGACTGTGTGTCTGGGCCTGTGTGTCAGGGTGTGTGTGTGTCCGGGTGTGTGTGTCAGGGTCTGTGTGTCAGGGTTTGTGTCTCAGGGCCTGTATGTCAGGGTTTGTGTCTCAGGTCTGTGTCTCAGGGCCTGTGTGTCAGGGTTTGTGTGTCAGGGTTTGTGTGTCAGGGTGTGTGTGTCAGGGTGTGTGTGTGAGGATGTGTGTCTCAGGTTCTGTGTGTCAGGGTTTGTGTCTCAGGTCTGTGTCTCAGGGTCTATGTGTCAGGGTTTTGTTCTCAGGGTCTATGTGTCAGGCCTGTGTCTCAGGGTTTTTGTCTCAGGGCCTGTGCCTCAGGGCCTGTGTGTCAGGGTTTGTGTCTCAGGGTCTGTGGCCCCAGGGTTCATTTCCTAGAGTCTGTCTCTCAGGATCCACCCTAGGGTCTGTGTCCCATGATCTGTCCCCAATGTCTGTCTCAGGATCCGTGTACTTAGGGTGTGTGGGGGTGTCACGTCTGTGACCCCATGGTCTGTGTCCGTAGGGTCTCTCTCCTCTAGATCTGTGCCCGCCTCTGGTCTCTCCCGAGTCTCTGTCCTTAGATTCTATCTCAGGGACTGTCCTTAGTCTGTCCACAGGGTTTTTGTCTCAGGGTCTGTGTCAGAGTGTGTGTGTCAGGGTGTGTATGTCAGGGCCTGTGTGTCTGGGCCTGTGTGTCAGGGCCTGTGTGTCTGGGCCTGTGTGTCAGGGTGTGTGTGTCAGGCTGTGTGTCAAGGTGTGTGTGTCAGGGTGTGTGTGTCAGGGCCTGTGTGTCACGGCCTGTGTGTCTGGGCCTGTGTGTCAGGGCCTGTGTGTCTGGGCCTGTGTGTCTGGGCCTGTGTGTCACGGTGTGTGTGTCAGGGTGTGTGTGTCAGGGCCTGTGTGTCAGGGCCTGTGTGTCACGGTGTGTGTGTCAGGGCCTGTGTGTCTGGGCCTGTGTGTCAGGGTGTGTGTGTCAGGGTGTGTGTCAAGGTGTGTGTGTCAGGGTGTGTGTGTCAGGGCCTGTGTGTCAGGGTGTGTGTGTCAGGGTGTGTGCGCCAGGGTGTGTGTGTCAGGGCCTGTGTGTCAGGGCCTGTGTGTCAGGGCCTGTGTGTCACGGTGTGTGTGTCAGGGCCTGTGTGTCTGGGCCTGTGTGTCAGGGTGTGTGTGTCAGGGTGTGTGTCAAGGTGTGTGTGTCAGGGTGTGTGTGTCAGGGCCTGTGTGTCAGGGCCTGTGTGTCAGGGTGTGTGTGTCAGGGCCTGTGTGTCAGGGCCTGTGTGTCAGGGCCTGTGTGTCAGGGTGTGTGTGTCAGGGCCTGTGTGTCAGGGCCAGTGTGTCAGGGCCTGTGTGTCTGGGCCTGTGTGTCAGGGTGTGTGTGTGTCCGGGTGTGTGTGTCAGGGTCTGTGTGTCAGGGTTTGTGTCTCAGGGCCTGTATGTCAGGGTTTGTGTCTCAGGTCTGTGTCTCAGGGCCTGTGTGTCAGGTCTGTGTCTCAGGGCCTGTGTGTCAGGGTTTGTGTGTCAGGGTGTGTGTGTCAGGGTGTGTGTGTCAGGGTGTGTGTGTCAGGGTATGTGTCTCAGGGCCTGTGTGTCAGGGTTTGTGTGTCAGGGTGTGTGTGTCAGGGTGTGTGTGTCAGGGTGTGTGTCAGGGTGTGTGTGCCAGGACCTGTGTGTCAGGGTGTGTGTGTGTCAGGGTGTGTGTGTCAGGGTGTGTGCGCCAGGGCCTGTGTGTCAGGGCCTGTGTGTCAGGGCCTGTGTGTCAGGGTGTGTGTGTCAGGGTGTGTGTGTCATGGCCTGTGTGTCAGGGCCTGTGTGTCAGGGCCTGTGTGTCAGGGCCTGTGTGTCACGGTGTGTGTGTCAGGGTGTGTGTGTCATGGCCTGTGTGTCAGGGCCTGTGTGTCAGGGCCTGTGTGTCACGGTGTGTGTGTCAGGGCCTGTGTGTCTGGGCCTGTGTGTCTGGGCCTGTGTGTCAGGGTGTCTGTGTGTCAGGGTGTGTGTCCAGGTGTGTGTGTCAGGGTGTGTGTGTCAGGGTGTGTGTGCCAGGACCTGTGTGTCAGCGCCTGTGTGTCTGGGCCTGTGTGTCAGTGTGTGTGTGTGTCAGGGTGTGTGCGCCAGGGTGTGTGTGTCAGGGCCTGTGTGTCAGGGCCTGTGTGTCAGGGCCTGTGTGTCAGGGCCTGTGTGTCAGGGTGTGTGTGTCAGGGTGTGTGTGTCATGGCCTGTGAGTCAGGGCCTGTGTGTCAGGGCCTGTGTGTCACGGTGTGTGTGTCAGAGCTTGTGTGTCTGGGCCTGTGTGTCAGGGTGTGTGTGTCAGGGTGTGTGTCAAGGTGTGTGTGTCAGGGTGTGTGTGTCAGGGCCTGTGTGTCAGGGCCTGTGTGTCAGGGCCTGTGTGTCTGGGCCTGTGTGTCAGGGTGTGTGTGTCAGGGCCTGTGTGTCAGGGCCTGTGTGTCAGGGCCTGTGTGTCAGGGTGTGTGTGTCAGGGCCTGTGTGTCAGGGCCAGTGTGTCAGGGACTGTGTGTCTGGGCCTGTGTGTCAGGGTGTGTGTGTGTCCGGGTGTGTGTGTCAGGGTCTGTGTGTCAGGGTTTGTGTCTCAGGGCCTGTATGTCAGGGTTTGTGTCTCAGGTCTGTGTCTCAGGGCCTGTGTGTCAGGGTTTGTGTGTCAGGGTTTGTGCGTCAGGGTGTGTGTGTCAGGGTGTGTGTGTGAGGATGTGTGTCTCAGGTTCTGTGTGTCAGGGTTTGTGTCTCAGGTCTGTGTCTCAGGGTCTATGTGTCAGGGTTTTGGTCTCAGGGTCTATGTGTCAGGCCTGTGTCTCAGGGTTTTTGTCTCAGGGCCTGTGCCTCAGGGCCTGTGTGTCAGGGTTTGTGTCTCAGGGTCTGTGGCCCCAGGGTTCATTTCCTAGAGTCTGTCTCTCAGGATCCACCCTAGGGTCTGTGTCCCATGATCTGTCCCCAATGTCTGTCTCAGGATCCGTGTACTTAGGGTGTGTGGGGGCGTCACGTCTGTGACCCCATGGTCTGTGTCCGTAGGGTCTCCTCTAGATCTGTGCCCGCCTCTGGTCTCTCCCGAGTCTCTGTCCTTAGATTCTATCTCAGGGACTGTCCTTAGTCTGTCCACAGGGTTTTTGTCTCAGGGTCTGTGTCAGAGTGTGTGTGTCACGGTGTGTATGTCAGGGCCTGTGTGTCTGGGCCTGTGTGTCAGGGCCTGTGTGTCTGGGCCTGTGTGTCAGGGTGTGTGTGTCAGGCTGTGTGTCAAGGTGTGTGTGTCAGGGTGTGTGTGTCAGGGCCTGTGTGTCACGGCCTGTGTGTCTGGGCCTGTGTGTCAGGGCCTGTGTGTCTGGGCCTGTGTGTCTGGGCCTGTGTGTCACGGTGTGTGTGTCAGGGTGTGTGTGTCAGGGCCTGTGTGTCAGGGCCTGTGTGTCACGGTGTGTGTGTGTCAGGGCCTGTGTGTCTGGGCCTGTGTGTCAGCGTGTGTGAGTCAGGGTGTGTGTCAAGGTGTGTGTGTCAGGGTGTGTGTCAGGGCCTGTGTGTCAGGGTGTGTGTGTCAGGGTGTGCGCGCCAGGGTGTGTGTGTCAGGGCCTGTGTGTCAGGGCCTGTGTGTCAGGGCCTGTGTGTCACGGTGTGTGTGTCAGGGCCTGTGTGTCTGGGCCTGTGTGTCAGGGTGTGTGTGTCAGGGTGTGTGTGCCAGGACCTGTGTGTCAGCGCCTGTGTGTCGGGGCCTGTGTGTCAGGGTGTGTGTGTGTCAGGGCCTGTGTGTCAGGGCCTGTGTGTCACCCTGTGTGTCAGGGCCTGTGTGTCTGGGCCTGTGTGTCAGGGTGTGTGTGTCAGGCTGTGTGTCAAGGTGTGTGTGTCAGGGTGTGTGTGTCAGGGCCTGTGTGTCACGGCCTGTGTGTCTGGGCCTGTGTGTCACGGCCTGTGTGTCTGGGCCTGTGTGTCAGGGCCTGTGTGTCAGGGCCTGTGTGTCACGGTGTGTGTGTCAGGGCCTGTGTGTCTGGGCCTGTGTGTCAGGGTGTGTGTGTCAGGGTGTGTGTGTCAGGTGTGTGTCAAGGTGTGTGTGTCAGGGTGTGTGTGTCAGGGCCTGTGTCTCAGGGCCTGTGTCTCAGGGCCTGTGTGTCTGGGCCTGTGTGTCAGGGTGTGTGTGTCAGGGCCTGTGTGTCAGGGCCTGTGTGTCAGGGTGTGTGTGTCAGGGCCTGTGTGTCAGGGCCTGTGTGTCAGGGTGTGTGTGTCAGGGTGTGTGTGTCAGGGTGTGTGTCTCAGGGCATGTGTGTCAGGGCGTGTGTCTCAGGTCTGTGTCTCAGGGCCTGTGTTTCAGGGTTTGTGTGTCAGGGTGTGTGTGTCAGGGTGTGTGTGTCAGGGTGTGTGTGTGTCAGGGTGTGTGTGTCAGGATGTGTGTGTCAGGGTGTGTGTGTCAGGGAGTGTGTATCAGGGTGTGTGTAAGGGAGTATGTGTCAAGGTGTGTGTGTGTCAGGGTGTGTGTGTCAGGGAGTGTGTGTCAGGGTGTGTGTGTCAGGGTGTGTGTGTGTCAGGGCCTGTGTGTCAGGGCCTGTGTGTCAGGGTGTGTGTGTCAGGGAGTGTGTGACAGGATGTGTGTCAGGGAGTGTGTGTCAGTGTGTGCGTGTCAGGGTGTGTGTGTGTCAGGGCATGTGTGTCAGGGCCTGTGGGTCAGGGTGTGTGTGTCAGGGCCTGTGTGTCTGGGCCTGTGTGTCAGGGTGTGTGTCAGGGAGTGTGTGTCAGGGTGTGTGTGTCAGGCCTGTGTGTCAGGGTATGTCAGGGAGTGTGTGTCAGGGTGTGTGTGTGTCAGGGAGTGTGTGTCAGGGTGTGTGTGTCATGGAGTGTGTGTCAGGGTGTGGGTGTCAGGGCGTGTGTGTCAGGGTGTGTGTGTCAGGGGTGTGTGTGTCAGGGTGTGTGTCAAGGTGTGTGTGTCTGGGCCTGTGTGTCAGGGTGTGTGTGTCAGGGTGTGTGTCAAGGTGTGTGTGTCAGGGTGTCTGTGTCAGGGCCTGTGTGTCACGGCCTGTGTGTCTGGGCCTGTGTGTCAGGGCCTGTGTGTCTGGGCCTGTGTGTCTGGGCCTGTATGTCACGGTGTGTGTGTCAGGGTGTGTGTGTCAGGGCCTGTGTGTCAGGGCCTGTGTGTCTGGGCCTGTGTGTCAGGGCCTGTTTGTCAGGGTGTGTGTGTCAGGGTGTGTGTGTCAGGGTGTGTGTGTTAGGGTGTGTGTGTCAGGGTGTGTGTGAAGGTGTGTGTGTCAGGGTGTGTGTGTCACGGCCTGTGTGTCAGGGACTGTGTGTCTGGGCCTGTGTGTCAGGGTGTGTGTATCAGGGCCTGTGTGTCAGGGCCTGTGTGTCAGGGCCTGTGTGTCAGGGTGTGTGTGTCAGGGCCTGTGTGTCAGGGCCTGTTTGTCAGGGTGTGTGTGCAGGGTGTGTGTGTCAGGCTGTGTGTCTCAGGGCCTGTGTGTCAGGGTGTGTGTCTCAGGTCTGTGTCTCAGGGCCTGTGTGTCAGGGTTTGTGTGTCAGGGTGTGTGTGTCAGGGTGTGTGTGTCAGGGTGTGTGTGTCAGGGAGTGTGTGTCAGGGTGTGTGTGTCAGGGTGTGTGTGTCAGGGTGTGTGTCAAGGTGTGTGTGTCAGGGTGTGTGTGTCAGGGCCTGTGTGTCAGGGCCTGTGTGTCTGGGCCTGTGTGTCAGGGTGTGTGTGTCAGGGCCTGTGTGTCAAGGTCTGTGTGTCAGGGCCTGTGTGTCAGGGTGTGTGTGTCAGGGCCTGTGTGTCAGGGCCTGTTTGTCAGGGTGTGTGTGCAGGGTGTGTGTGTCAGGCTGTGTGTCTCAGGGCCTGTGTGTCATGGTGTGTGTGTCAGGGCCTGTGTGTCACGGCCTGTGTGTCTGGGCCTGTGTGTCATGGTGTGTGTGTCAGGGTGTGTGTGTCAGGGCCTGTGTGTCAGGGCCTGTGTGTCAGGGTGTGTGTGTCAGGGTGTGTCAAGGTGTGTGTGTCAGGGTGTGTGTGTCAGGGCCTGTGTCTCAGGGCCTGTGTGTCTGGGCCTGTGTGTCAGGGTGTGTGTGTCAGGGCCTGTGTGTCAGGGCCTGTGTGTCAGGGTGTGTGTGTCAGGGCCTGTGTGTCAGGGCCTGTGTGTCAGGGTGTGTGTGTCAGGGTGTGTGTGTCAGGGTGTGTGTGTCAGGGTGTGTGTCTCAGGGCATGTGTGTCAGGGCGTGTGTCTCAGGTCTGTGTCTCAGGGCCTGTGTTTCAGGGTTTGTGTGTCAGGGTGTGTGTGTCAGGGTGTGTGTGTCAGGGTGTGTGTGTGTCAGGGTGTGTGTGTCAGGATGTGTGTGTCAGGGTGTGTGTGTCAGGGTGTGTGTAAGGGAGTATGTGTCAAGGTGTGTGTGTCAGGGTGTGTGTGTCAGGGTGTGTGTCAAGGTGTGTGTGTCAGGGTGTGTGTGTCAGGGCCTGTGTGTCAGGGCCTGTGTGTCAGGGCCTGTGTGTCTGGGACTGTGTGTCAGGGTGTGTGTGTCAGGGCCTGTGTGTCAGGGCCTGTGTGTCAGGGCCTGTGTGTCAGGGTGTGTGTGTCAGGGCCTGTGTGTCAGGGCCAGTGTGTCAGGGCCTGTGTGTCTGGGCCTGTGTGTCAGGGTGTGTGTGTGTCCGGGTGTGTGTGTCAGGGTCTGTGTGTCAGGGTTTGTGTCTCAGGGCCTGTATGTCAGGGTTTGTGTCTCAGGTCTGTGTCTCAGGGCCTGTGTGTCAGGGTTTGTGTGTCAGGGTTTGTGTGTCAGGGTGTGTGTGTCAGGGTGTGTGTGTGAGGATGTGTGTCTCAGGTTCTGTGTGTCAGGGTTTGTGTCTCAGGTCTGTGTCTCAGGGTCTATGTGTCAGGGTTTTGGTCTCAGGGTCTATGTGTCAGGCCTGTGTCTCAGGGTTTTTGTCTCAGGGCCTGTGCCTCAGGGCCTGTGTGTCAGGGTTTGTGTCTCAGGGTCTGTGGCCCCAGGATTCATTTCCTAGAGTCTGTCTCTCAGGATCCACCCTAGGGTCTGTGTCCCAGGATCTGTCCCCAATGTCTGTCTCAGGATCCGTGTACTTAGGGTTTGTGGGGGCGTCACGTCTGTGACCCCATGGTCTGTATCCGTAGGGTCTCTCTCCTCTAGATCTGTGCCCGCCTCTGGTCTCTCCCGAGTCTCTGTCCTTAGATTCTATCTCAGGGACTGTCCTTAGTCTGTCCACAGGGTTTTTGTCTCAGGGTCTGTGTCAGAGTGTGTGTGTCAGGGTGTGTATGTCAGGGCCTGTGTGTCTGGGCCTGTGTGTCAGGGCCTGTGTGTCTGGGCCTGTGTGTCAGGGTGTGTGTGTCAGGCTGTGTGTCAAGGTGTGTGTGTCAGGGTGTGTGTGTCAGGGCCTGTGTGTCACGGCCTGTGTGTCTGGTCCTGTGTGTCAGGGCCTGTGTGTCTGGGCCTGTGTGTCTGGGCCTGTGTGTCACGGTGTGTGTGTCAGGGTGTGTGTGTCAGGGCCTGTGTGTCAGGGCCTGTGTGTCACGGTGTGTGTGTCAGGGCCTGTGTGTCTGGGCCTGTGTGTCAGGGTGTGTGTGTCAGGGTGTGTGTCAAGGTGTGTGTGTCAGGGTGTGTGTGTCAGGGCCTGTGTGTCAGGGTGTGTGTGTCAGGGTGTGTGCGCCATGGTGTGTGTGTCAGGGCCTGTGTGTCAGGGCCTGTGTGTCAGGGCCTGTGTGTCAGGGCCTGTGTGTCACGGTGTGTGTGTCAGGGCCTGTGTGTCTGGGCCTGTGTGTCAGGGTGTGTGTGTCAGGGTGTGTGTGCCAGGACCTGTGTGTCAGCACCTGTGTGTCTGGGCCTGTGTGTCAGGGTGTGTGTGTGTCAGGGCCTGTGTGTCAGGGCCTGTGTGTCACCCTGTGTGTCAGGGCCTGTGTGTCTGGGCCTGTGTGTCAGGGTGTGTGTGTCAGGCTGTGTGTCAAGGTGTGTGTGTCAGGGTGTGTGTGTCAGGGCCTGTGTGTCACGGCCTGTGTGTCTGGGCCTGTGTGTCACGGCCTGTGTGTCTGGGCCTGTGTGTCAGGGCCTGTGTGTCAGGGTTTGTGACTCAGGGCCTGTATGTCAGGGTTTGTGTCTCAGGTCTGTGTCTCAGGGCCTGTGTGTCAGGGTTTGTGTGTCAGGGTTTGTGTGTCACGGTGTGTGTGTCAGGGTGTGTGTGTGAGGATGTGTGTCTCAGGTTCTGTGTGTCAGGGTTTGTGTCTCAGGTCTGTGTCTCAGGGTCTATGTGTCAGGGTTTTGGTCTCAGGGTCTATGTGTCAGGCCTGTGTCTCAGGGTTTTTGTCTCAGGGCCTGTGCCTCAGGGCCTGTGTGTCAGGGTTTGTGTCTCAGGGTCTGTGGCCCCAGGGTTCATTTCCTAGAGTCTGTCTCTCAGGATCCACCCTAGGGTCTGTGTCCCATGATCTGTCCCCAATGTCTGTCTCAGGATCCGTGTACTTAGGGTGTGTGGGGGTGTCACGTCTGTGACCCCATGGTCTGTGTCCGTAGGGTCTCCTCTAGATCTGTGCCCGCCTCTGGTCTCTCCCGAGTCTCTGTCCTTAGATTCTATCTCAGGGACTGTCCTTAGTCTGTCCACAGGGTTTTTGTCTCAGGGTCTGTGTCAGAGTGTGTGTGTCAGGGTGTGTATGTCAGGGCCTGTGTGTCTGGGCCTATGTGTCAGGGCCTGTGTGTCTGGGCCTGTGTGTCAGGGTGTGTGTGTCAGGCTGTGTGTCAAGGTGTGTGTGTCAGGGTGTGTGTGTCAGGGCCTGTGTGTCACGGCCTGTGTGTCTGGGCCTGTGTGTCAGGGCCTGTGTGTCTGGGCCTGTGTGTCTGGGCCTGTGTGTCACGGTGTGTGTGTCAGGGTGTGTGTGTCAGGGCCTGTGTGTCAGGGCCTGTGTGTCACGGTGTGTGTGTCAGGGCCTGTGTGTCTGGGCCTGTGTGTCAGGGTGTGTTTGTCAGGGTGTGTGTCAAGGTGTGTGTGTCGGGGTGTGTGTCAAGGTGTGTGTGTCGGGGTGTGTGTGTCAGGGCCTGTGTGTCAGGGTGTGTGTGTCAGGGTGTGTGCGCCATGGTGTGTGTGTCAGGGCCTGTGTGTCAGGGCCTGTGTGTCAGGGTGTGTGTGTCAGGGCCTGTGTGTCTGGGCCTGTGTGTCAGGGTGTGTGTGTCAGGGTGTGTGTCAAGGTGTGTGTGTCGGGGTGTGTGTGTCAGGGCCTGTGTGTCAGGGTGTGTGTGTCAGGGTGTGTGCGCCATGGTGTGTGTGTCAGGGCCTGTGTGTCAGGGCCTGTGTGTCAGGGTGTGTGTGTCAGGGCCTGTGTGTCAGGGCCTGTTTGTCAGGGTGTGTGTGCAGGGTGTGTGTGTCAGGCTGTGTGTCTCAGGGCCTGTGTGTCAGGGTGTGTGTCTCAGGTCTGTGTCTCAGGGCCTGTGTGTCTGGGCCTGTGTGTCAGGGTGTGTGTGTCAGGGCCTGTGTGTCTGGGCCTGTGTGTCAGGGTGTGTGTGTCAGGGTGTGTGTCAAGGTGTGTGTGTCAGGGTGTGTGTGTCAGGGCCTGTGTGTCAGGGCCTGTGTGTCAGGGCCTGTGTGTCACGGTGTGTGTGTCAGGGCCTGTGTGTCTGGGCCTGTGTGTCAGGGTGTGTGTGTCAGGGTGTGTGTGCCAGGACCTGTGTGTCAGCGCCTGTGTGTCTGGGCCTGTGTGTCAGGGTGTGTGTATGTCAGGGCCTGTGTGTCAGGGCCTGTGTGTCACCCTGTGTGTCAGGGCCTGTGTGTCTGGGCCTGTGTGTCAGGGTGTGTGTGTCAGGCTGTGTGTCAAGGTGTGTGTGTCAGGGTGTGTGTGTCAGGGCCTGTGTGTCACGGCCTGTGTGTCTGGGCCTGTGTGTCACAGCCTGTGTGTCTGGGCCTGTGTGTCAGGGCCTGTGTGTCAGGGCCTGTGTGTCAGGGCCTGTGTGTCACGGTGTGTGTGTCAGGGCCTGTGTGTCTGGGCCTGTGTGTCAGGGTGTGTGTGTCAGGGTGTGTGTCAAGGTGTGTGTGTCAGGGTGTGTGTGTCCGGGCCTGTGTCTCAGGGCCTGTGTGTCTGGGCCTGTTTGTCAGGGTGTGTGTGTCAGGGCCTGTGTGTCAGGGCCTGTGTGTCAGGGTGTGTGTGTCAGGGCCTGTGTGTCAGGGCCTGTGTGTCAGGGCCTGTGTGTCAGGGTGTGTGTGTCAGGGTGTGTGTGTCAGGGTGTGTGTGTCAGGGTGTGTGTCTCAGGGCATGTGTGTCAGGGCGTGTGTCTCAGGTCTGTGTCTCAGGGCCTGTGTTTCAGGGTTTGTGTGTCAGGGTGTGTGTGTCAGGGTGTGTGTGTCAGGGTGTGTGTGTGTCAGGGTGTGTGTGTGTCAGGATGTGTGTGTCAGGGTGTGTGTGTCAGGGAGTGTGTGTCAGGGTGTGTGTAAGGGAGTATGTGTCAAGGTGTGTGTGTCAGGGTGTGTGTGTCAGGGAGTGTGTGTCAGGGTGTGTGTGTCAGGGTGTGTGTGTCAGGATGTGTGTCAGGGAGTGTGTGTCAGTGTGTGCGTGTCAGGGTGTGTGTGTGTCAGGGCATGTGTGTCAGGGCCTCTGTGTCAGGGTGTGTGTGTCAGGGCCTGTGTGTCAGGGCCTGTGTGTCTGGGCCTGTGTGTCAGGGAGTGCGTTTCAGGGTGTGTGTGTCAGGCCTGTGTGTCAGGGTATGTGTCAGGGAGTGTGTGTCAGGGTGTGTGTGTCAGGGAGTGTGTGTCAGGGTGTGTGTGTCATGGAGTGTGTGTCAGGGTGTGTGTGTCAGGGCGTGTGTGTCAGGGTGTGTGTGTCAGGGTGTGTGTGTCAGGGTGTGTGTCAAGGTGTGTGTGTCTGGGCCTGTGTGTCAGGGTGTGTGTGTCAGGGTGTGTGTCAAGGTGTGTGTGTCAGGGTGTCTGTGTCAGGGCCTGTGTGTCACGGCCTGTGTGTCTGGGCCTGTGTGTCAGGGCCTGTGTGTCTGGGCCTGTGTGTCTGGGCCTGTGTGTCTGGGCCTGTATGTCACGGTGTGTGTGTCAGGGTGTGTGTGTCAGGGCCTGTGTGTCAGGGCCTGTGTGTCTGGGCCTGTGTGTCTGGGCCTGTTTGTCAGGGTGTGTGTGTCAGGGTGTGTGTGTCAGGGTGTGTGTGTTAGGGTGTGTGTGTCAGGGTGTGTGTGAAGGTGTGTGTGTCAGGGTGTGTGTGTCACGGCCTGTGTGTCAGGGACTGTGTGTCTGGGCCTGTGTGTCAGGGTGTGTGTATCAGGGCCTGTGTGTCAGGGCCTGTGTGTCAGGGCCTGTGTGTCAGGGTGTGTGTGTCAGGGCCTGTGTGTCAGGGCCTGTTTGTCAGGGTGTGTGTGCAGGGTGTGTGTGTCAGGCTGTGTGTCTCAGGGCCTGTGTGTCAGGGTGTGTGTCTCAGGTCTGTGTCTCAGGGCCTGTGTGTCAGGGTTTGTGTGTCAGGGTGTGTGTGTCAGGGTGTGTGTGTCAGGGTGTGTGTGTCAGGGTGTGTGTGTCAGGGTGTGTGTCAAGGTGTGTGTGTCAGGGTGTGTGTGTCAGGGCCTGTGTGTCAGGGCCTGTGTGTCTGGGCCTGTGTGTCAGGGTGTGTGTGTCAGGGCCTGTGTGTCAAGGCCTGTGTGTCAGGGCCTGTGTGTCAGGGTGTGTGTGTCAGGGCCTGTGTGTCAGGGCCTGTTTGTCAGGGTGTGTGTGCAGGGTGTGTGTGTCAGGCTGTGTGTCTCAGGGCCTGTGTGTCATGGTGTGTGTGTCAGGGCCTGTGTGTCACGGCCTGTGTGTCTGGGCCTGTGTGTCTGGGCCTGTGTGTCTGGGCCTGTGTGTCTGGGCCTGTGTGTCATGGTGTGTGTGTCAGGGTGTGTGTGTCAGGGCCTGTGTGTCAGGGCCTGTGTGTCAGGGTGTGTGTGTCAGGGTGTGTCAAGGTGTGTGTGTCAGGGTGTGTGTGTCAGGGCCTGTGTCTCAGGGCCTGTGTGTCTGGGCCTGTGTGTCAGGGTGTGTGTGTCAGGGCCTGTGTGTCAGGGCCTGTGTGTCAGGGTGTGTGTGTCAGGGCCTGTGTGTCAGGGCCTGTGTGTCAGGGCCTGTGTGTCAGGATGTGTGTGTCAGGGTGTGTGTGTCAGGGTGTGTGTGTCAGGGTGTGTGTCTCAGGGCATGTGTGTCAGGGCGTGTGTCTCAGGTCTGTGTCTCAGGGCCTGTGTTTCAGGGTTTGTGTGTCAGGGTGTGTGTGTCAGGGTGTGTGTGTCAGGGTGTGTGTGTGTCAGGGTGTGTGTGTCAGGATGTGTGTGTCAGGGTGTGTGTGTCAGGGAGTGTGTGTCAGGGTGTGTGTAAGGGAGTATGTGTCAAGGTGTGTGTGTCAGGGTGTGTGTGTGTCAGGGAGTGTGTGTCAGGGTGTGTGTGTCAGGGTGTGTGTGTGTCAGGGCCTGTGTGTCAGGGCCTGTGTGTCAGGGTGTGTGTGTCAGTGAGTGTGTGTCAGGATGTGTGTCAGGGAGTGTGTGTCAGTGTGTGCGTGTCAGGGTGTGTGTGTGTCAGGGCATGTGTGTCAGGGCCTGTGTGTCAGGGTGTGTGTGTCAGGGCCTGTGTGTCAGGGCCTGTGTGTCTGGGCCTGTGTGTCAGGGTGTGTGTCAGGGAGTGTGTTTCAGGGTGTGTGTGTCAGGGATTGTGTGTCAGGGTATGTGTCATGGAGTGTGTGTCAGGGTGTGTGTGTCAGGGAGTGTGTGTCAGGGTGTGTGTGTCATGGAGTGTGTGTCAGGGTGTGTGTGTCAGGGCGTGTGTGTCAGGGTGTGTGTGTCAGGGTGTGTGTGTCAGGGTGTGTGTCAAGGTGTGTGTGTCTGGGCCTGTGTGTCAGGGTGTGTGTGTCAGGGTGTGTGTCAAGGTGCGTGTGTCAGGGTGTCTGTGTCAGGGCCTGTGTGTCACGGCCTGTGTGTCTGGGCCTGTGTGTCAGGGCCTGTGTGTCTGGGCCTGTGTGTCTGGGCCTGTATGTCACGGTGTGTGTGTCAGGGTGTGTGTGTCAGGGCCTGTGTGTCAGGGCCTGTGTGTCTGGGCCTGTGTGTCAGGGCCTGTTTGTCAGGGCCTGTGTGTCAGGGTGTGTGTGTCAGGGTGTGTGTGTCAGGGTGTGTGTGTCAGGGTGTGTGTGTTAGGGTGTGTGTGTCAGGGTGTGTGTGAAGGTGTGTGTGTCAGGGTGTGTGTGTCACGGCCTGTGTGTCAGGGACTGTGTGTCTGGGCCTGTGTGTCAGGGTGTGTGTATCAGGGCCTGTGTGTCAGGGCCTGTGTGTCAGGGCCTGTGTGTCAGGGTGTGTGTGTCAGGGCCTGTGTGTCAGGGCCTGTTTGTCAGGGTGTGTGTGCAGGGTGTGTGTGTCAGGCTGTGTGTCTCAGGGCCTGTGTGTCAGGGTGTGTGTCTCAGGTCTGTGTCTCAGGGCCTGTGTGTCAGGGTTTGTGTGTCAGGGTGTGTGTGTCAGGGTGTGTGTGTCAGGGTGTGTGTGTCAGGGTGTGTGTGTCAGGGTGTGTGTGTCAGGGTGTGTGTGTCAGGGTGTGTGTCAAGGTGTGTGTGTCAGGGTGTGTGTGTCAGGGCCTGTGTGTCAGGGCCTGTGTGTCTGGGCCTGTGTGTCAGGGTGTGTGTGTCAGGGCCTGTGTGTCAAGGCATGTGTGTCAGGGCCTGTGTGTCAGGGTGTGTGTGTCAGGGCATGTGTGTCAGGGCTTGTTTGTCAGGGTGTGTGTGCAGGGTGTGTGTGTCAGGCTGTGTGTCTCAGGGCCTGTGTATCATGGTGTGTGTGTCAGGGCCTGTGTGTCACGGCCTGTGTGTCTGGGCCTGTGTGTCTGGGCCTGTGTGTCTGGGCCTGTGTGTCATGGTGTGTGTGTCAGGGTGTGTGTGTCAGGGCCTGTGTGTCAGGGCCTGTGTGTCAGGGTGTGTGTGTCAGGGTGTGTCAAGGTATGTGTGTCAGGGTGTGTGTGTCAGGGCCTGTGTCTCAGGGCCTGTGTGTCTTGGCCTGTGTGTCAGGGTGTGTGTGTCAGGGCCTGTGTGTCAGGGCCTGTGTGTCAGGGTGTGTGTGTCAGGGCCTGTGTGTCAGGGCCTGTGTGTCAGGGCCTGTGTGTCAGGGTGTGTGTGTCAGGGTGTGTGTGTCAGGGTGTGTGTGTCAGGGTGTGTGTCTCAGGGCATGTGTGTCAGGGCATGTGTGTCAGGGCGTGTGTCTCAGGTCTGTGTCTCAGGGCCTGTGTTTCAGGGTTTGTGTGTCAGGGTGTGTGTGTCAGGGTGTGTGTGTCAGGGTGTGTGTGTGTCAGGGTGTGTGTGTCAGGATGTGTGTGTCAGGGTGTGTGTGTCAGGGAGTGTGTGTCAGGGTGTGTGTAAGGGAGTATGTGTCAAGGTGTGTGTGTCAGGGTGTGTGTGTCAGGGTGTGTGTGTGTTTCAGGGCCTGTGTGTCCGGGCCTGTGTGTCAGGGTGTGTGTGTCAGGGAGTGTGTGTCAGGATGTGTGTCAGGGAGTGTGTGTCAGTGTGTGCGTGTCAAGGTGTGTGTGTGTCAGGGCATGTGTGTCAGGGCCTGTGTGTCAGGGTGTGTGTGTCAGGGCCTGTGTGTCAGGGCCTGTGTGTCTGGGCCTGTGTGTCAGGGTGTGTGTTAGGGAGTGTGTTTCAGGGTGTGTGTGTCAGGGCCTGTGTGTCAGGGTATGTGTCAGGGTGTGTGTGTCAGGGTGTGTGTGTCAGGGAGTGTGTGTCAGGGGTGTGTGTGTCATGGAGTGTGTGTCAGGGTGTATGTGTCAGGGCGTGTGTGTCAGGGTGTGTGTGTCAGGGTGTGTGTGTCAGGGTGTGTGTCAAGGTGTGTGTGTCTGGGCCTGTGTGTCAGGGTGTGTGTGTCAGGGTGTGTGTCAAGGTGTGTGTGTCAGGGTGTCTGTGTCAGGGCCTGTGTGTCACGGCCTGTGTGTCTGGGCCTGTGTGTCAGGGCCTGTGTGTCTGGGCCTGTGTGTCTGGGCCTGTATGTCACGGTGTGTGTGTCAGGGTGTGTGTGTCAGGAACTGTGTGTCAGGGCCTGTGTGTCTGGGCTTGTGTGTCAGGGCCTGTTTGTCAGGGTGTGTGTGTCAGGGTGTGTGTGTCAGGGTGTGTGTGTTAGGGTGTGTGTGTCAGGGTGTGTGTCAAAGTGTGTGTGTCAGGGTGTGTGTGTGTCAGGGCCTGTGTGTCAGGGACTGTGTGTCTGGGCCTGTGTGTCAGGGTGTGTGTATCAGGGCCTGTGTGTCAGGGCCTGTGTGTCAGGGCCTGTGTGTCAGGGTGTGTGTGTCAGGGCCTGTGTGTCAGGGCCTGTTTGTCAGGGTGTGTGTGCAGGGTGTGTGTGTCAGGGTGTGTGTCAAGGTGTGTGTGTCTGGGCCTGTGTGTCAGGGTGTGTGTGTCAGGGTGTGTGTCAAGGTGTGTGTGTCAGGGTGTCTGTGTCAGGGCCTGTGTGTCACGGCCTGTGTGTCTGGGCCTGTGTGTCAGGGCCTGTGTGTCTGGGCCTGTGTGTCTGGGCCTGTATGTCACGGTGTGTGTGTCAGGGTGTGTGTGTGTCAGGAACTGTGTGTCAGGGCCTGTGTGTCTGGGCCTGTGTGTCAGGGCCTGTTTGTCAGGGTGTGTGTGTCAGGGTGTGTGTGTCAGGGTGTGTGTGTTAGGGTGTGTGTGTCAGGGTGTGTGTCAAAGTGTGTGTGTCAGGGTGTGTGTGTGTCAGGGCCTGTGTGTCAGGGACTGTGTGTCTGGGCCTGTGTGTCAGGGTGTGTGTATCAGGGCCTGTGTGTCAGGGCCTGTGTGTCAGGGCCTGTGTGTCAGGGTGTGTGTGTCAGGGCCTGTGTGTCAGGGCCTGTTTGTCAGGGTGTGTGTGCAGGGTGTGTGTGCCAGGCTGTGTGTCTCAGGGCCTGTGTGTCAGGGTGTGTGTCTCAGGTCTGTGTCTCAGGGCCTGTGTGTCAGGGTTTGTGTGTCAGGGTGTGTGTGTCAGGGTGTGTGTGTCAGGGTGTGTGTGTGTCAGGGTGTGTGTGTCAGGGTGTGTGTGTCAGGGTGTGTGTCAAGGTGTGTGTGTCAGGGTGTGTGTGTCAGGGCCTGTGTGTCAGGGCCTGTGTGTCTGCGCCTGCGTGTCAGGGTGTGTGTGTCAGGGCCTGTGTGTCAAGGCCTGTGTGTCAGGGCCTGTGTGTCAGGGTGTGTGTGTCAGGGCCTATGTGTCAGGGCCTGTTTGTCAGGGTGTGTCTGCAGGGTGTGTGTGTCAGGCTGTGTGTCTCAGGGCCTGTGTGTCAGGGTGTGTGTCTCAGGTCTGTGTCTCAGGGCCTGTGTGTCAGGGTTTGTGTGTCAGGGTGTGTGTGTCAGGGTGTGTGTGTCAGGGTGTGTGTGTCAGGGTGTGTGTCAGGGCGTGTGTGTCAGTGTCTATGTGTCAGTCCTGTGTCTCGGGGTTTGTGTCTCAGAGCCTGTGTCTCAGGCCTGTGTCTCAGGGTCTGTGTGTCATGGTGTGTGTGCCAGGGCCTGTGTCTCAGGGTTTGTGTCTCAGGCCTGTGTCTCAGGAGCTGTGTCTCAGGGTTTGTGTCTCAGGGTCTATGTGTCAGGGTTTGTATCTCAGGGTCTGTGTCAGAGAGTGTGTGTCAGGGTGGGTGTGTCAGGGTGTGTGTGTCAGGGCCTGTGTGTCACCCTGTGTGTCAGGGCCTGTGTGTCTGGGCCTGTGTGTCAGGGTGTGTGTGTCAGGGTGTGTGTGTCAGGGTGTGTGTGTCAGGGCCTGTAGGTCAGGGTGTGTGTGTCAGGGTGTGTGTGTCAGGGTGTGTGTGTCAGGGTGTGTGTGTCAGGGAGTGTGTGTCAGGGTGTGTGTGTCAGGGCGTGTGTGTCAGGGTGTGTGTGTCAGGGTGTGTGTGTCAGGGTGTGTGTCAAGGTGTGTGTGTCTGGGCCTGTGTGTCAGGGTGTGTGTGTCAGGGTGTGTGTCAAGGTGTGTGTGTCAGGGTGTCTGTGTCAGGGCCTGTGTGTCACGGCCTGTGTGTCTGGGCCTGTGTGTCAGGGCCTGTGTGTCTGGGCCTGTGTGTCTGGGCCTGTATGTCACGGTGTGTGTGTCAGGGTGTGTGTGTCAGGGCCTGTGTGTCAGGGCCTGTGTGTCTGGGCCTGTGTGTCAGGGCCTGTTTGTCAGGGTGTGTGTGTCAGGGTGTGTGTGTCAGGGTGTGTGTGTTAGGGTGTGTGTGTCAGGGTGTGTGTGAAGGTGTGTGTGTCAGGGTGTGTGTGTCACGGCCTGTGTGTCAGGGACTGTGTGTCTGGGCCTGTGTGTCAGGGTGTGTGTATCAGGGCCTGTGTGTCAGGGCCTGTGTGTCAGGGCCTGTGTGTCTGGGCCTGTGAGTCTGGGCCTGTATGTCACGGTGTGTGTGTCAGGGTGTGTGTGTCAGGAACTGTGTGTCAGGAACTGTGTGTCAGGGCCTGTGTGTCTGGGCCTGTGTGTCAGGGCCTGTTTGTCAGGGTGTGTGTGTCAGGGTGTGTGTCAAGGTGTGTGTGTCTGGGCCTGTGTGTCAGGGTGTGTGTGTCAGGGTGTGTGTCAAGGTGTGTGTGTCAGGGTGTCTGTGTCAGGGCCTGTGTGTCACGGCCTGTGTGTCTGGGCCTGTGTGTCAGGGCCTGTGTGTCTGGGCCTGTGTGTCTGGGCCTGTATGTCACGGTGTGTGTGTCAGGGTGTGTGTGTCAGGAACTGTGTGTCAGGGCCTGTGTGTCTGGGCCTGTGTGTCAGGGCCTGTTTGTCAGGGTGTGTGTGTCAGGGTGTGTGTGTCAGGGTGTGTGTGTTAGGGTGTGTGTGTCAGGGTGTGTGTCAAAGTGTGTGTGTCAGGGTGTGTGTGTGTCAGGGCCTGTGTGTCAGGGACTGTGTGTCTGGGCCTGTGTGTCAGGGTGTGTGTATCAGGGCCTGTGTGTCAGGGCCTGTGTGTCAGGGTGTGTGTGTCAGGGCCTGTGTGTCAGGGCCTGTTTGTCAGGGTGTGTGTGCAGGGTGTGTGTGTCAGGCTGTGTGTCTCAGGGTCTGTGTGTCAGGGTGTGTGTCTCAGGTCTGTGTCTCAGGGCCTGTGTGTCAGGGTTTGTGTGTCAGGGTGTGTGTGTCAGGGTGTGTGTGTCAGGGTGTGTGTGTCAGGGTGTGTGTGTCAGGGTGTGTGTGTCAGGGTGTGTGTGTCAGGGTGTGTGTCAAGGTGTGTGTGTCAGGGTGTGTGTGTCAGGGCCTGTGTGTCAGGGCCTGTGTGTCTGGGCCTGTGTGTCAGGGTGTGTGTGTCAGGGCCTGTGTGTCAAGGCCTGTGTGTCAGGGCCTGTGTGTCAGGGTGTGTGTGTCAGGGCATGTGTGTCAGGGCTTGTTTGTCAGGGTGTGTGTGCAGGGTGTGTGTGTCAGGCTGTGTGTCTCAGGGCCTGTGTGTCATGGTGTGTGTGTCAGGGCCTGTGTGTCACGGCCTGTGTGTCTGGGCCTGTGTGTCTGGGCCTGTGTGTCTGGGCCTGTGTGTCATGGTGTGTGTGTCAGGGTGTGTGTGTCAGGGCCTGTGTGTCATGGCCTGTGTGTCAGGGTGTGTGTGTCAGGGTGTGTCAAGGTATGTGTGTCAGGGTGTGTGTGTCAGGGCCTGTGTCTCAGGGCCTGTGTGTCTGGGCCTGTGTGTCAGGGTGTGTGTGTCAGGGCCTGTGTGTCAGGGCCTGTGTGTCAGGGTGTGTGTGTCAGGGCCTGTGTGTCAGGGCCTGTGTGTCAGGGCCTGTGTGTCAGGGTGTGTGTGTCAGGGTGTGTGTGTCAGGGTGTGTGTGTCAGGGTGTGTGTCTCAGGGCATGTGTGTCAGGGCGTGTGTCTCAGGGCCTGTGTTTCAGGGTTTGTGTGTCAGGGTGTGTGTGTCAGGGTGTGTGTGTCAGGGTGTGTGTGTGTCAGGGTGTGTGTGTCAGGATGTGTGTGTCAGGGTGTGTGTGTCAGGGAGTGTGTGTCAGGGTGTGTGTAAGGGAGTATGTGTCAAGGTGTGTGTGTCAGGGTGTGTGTGTCAGGGTGTGTGTGTGTTTCAGGGCCTGTGTGTCCGGGCCTGTGTGTCAGGGTGTGTGTGTCAGGGAGTGTGTGTCAGGATGTGTGTCAGGGAGTGTGTGTCAGTGTGTGCGTGTCAAGGTGTGTGTGTGTCAGGGCATGTGTGTCAGGGCCTGTGTGTCAGGGTGTGTGTGTCAGGGCCTGTGTGTCAGGGCCTGTGTGTCTGGGCCTGTGTGTCAGGGTGTGTGTCAGGGAGTGTGTTTCAGGGTGTGTGTGTCAGGGCCTGTGTGTCAGGGTATGTGTCAGGGTGTGTGTGTCAGGGTGTGTGTGTCAGGGAGTGTGTGTCAGGGGTGTGTGTGTCATGGAGTGTGTGTCAGGGTGTATGTGTCAGGGCGTGTGTGTCAGGGTGTGTGTGTCAGGGTGTGTGTGTCAGGGTGTGTGTCAAGGTGTGTGTGTCTGGGCCTGTGTGTCAGGGTGTGTGTGTCAGGGTGTGTGTCAAGGTGTGTGTGTCAGGGTGTCTGTGTCAGGGCCTGTGTGTCACGGCCTGTGTGTCTGGGCCTGTGTGTCAGGGCCTGTGTGTCTGGGCCTGTGTGTCTGGGCCTGTATGTCACGGTGTGTGTGTCAGGGTGTGTGTGTCAGGAACTGTGTTTCAGGGCCTGTGTGTCCGGGCCTGTGTGTCAGGGTGTGTGTGTCAGGGTGTGTGTGTCAGGGTGTGTGTGTTAGGGTGTGTGTGTCAGGGTGTGTGTCAAAGTGTGTGTGTCAGGGTGTGTGTGTGTCAGGGCCTGTGTGTCAGGGACTGTGTGTCTGGGCCTGTGTGTCAGGGTGTGTGTATCAGGGCCTGTGTGTCAGGGCCTGTGTGTCAGGGCCTGTGTGTCAGGGCCTGTGTGTCAGGGTGTGTGTGTCAGGGCCTGTGTGTCAGGGCCTGTTTGTCAGGGTGTGTGTGCAGGGTGTGTGTGTCAGGGTGTGTGTCAAGGTGTGTGTGTCTGGGCCTGTGTGTCAGGGTGTGTGTGTCAGGGTGTGTGTCAAGGTGTGTGTGTCAGGGTGTCTGTGTCAGGGCCTGTGTGTCACGGCCTGTGTGTCTGGGCCTGTGTGTCAGGGCCTGTGTGTCTGGGCCTGTGTGTCTGGGCCTGTATGTCACGGTGTGTGTGTCAGGGTGTGTGTGTCAGGAACTGTGTGTCAGGGCCTGTGTGTCTGGGCCTGTGTGTCAGGGCCTGTTTGTCAGGGTGTGTGTGTCAGGGTGTGTGTGTCAGGGTGTGTGTGTTAGGGTGTGTGTGTCAGGGTGTGTGTCAAAGTGTGTGTGTCAGGGTGTGTGTGTGTCAGGGCCTGTGTGTCAGGGACTGTGTGTCTGGGCCTGTGTGTCAGGGTGTGTGTATCAGGGCCTGTGTGTCAGGGCCTGTGTGTCAGGGCCTGTGTGTCAGGGTGTGTGTGTCAGGGCCTGTGTGTCAGGGCCTGTTTGTCAGGGTGTGTGTGCAGGGTGTGTGTGCCAGGCTGTGTGTCTCAGGGCCTGTGTGTCAGGGTGTGTGTCTCAGGTCTGTGTCTCAGGGCCTGTGTGTCAGGGTTTGTGTGTCAGGGTGTGTGTGTCAGGGTGTGTGTGTCAGGGTGTGTGTGTGTCAGGGTGTGTGTGTCAGGGTGTGTGTGTCAGGGTGTGTGTCAAGGTGTGTGTGTCAGGGCGTGTGTGTCAGGGCCTGTGTGTCAGGGCCTGTGTGTCTGCGCCTGCGTGTCAGGGTGTGTGTGTCAGGGCCTGTGTGTCAAGGCCTGTGTGTCAAGGCCTGTGTGTCAGGGCCTGTGTGTCAGGGTGTGTGTGTCAGGGCCTGTGTGTCAGGGCCTGTTTGTCAGGGTGTGTGTGCAGGGTGTGTGTGTCAGGCTGTGTGTCTCAGGGCCTGTGTGTCAGGGTGTGTGTCTCAGGTCTGTGTCTCAGGGCCTGTGTGTCAGGGTTTGTGTGTCAGGGTGTGTGTGTCAGGGTGTGTGTGTCAGGGTGTGTGTGTCAGGGTGTGTGTCAGGGTGTGTGTGTCAGTGTCTATGTGTCAGTCCTGTGTCTCGGGGTTTGTGTCTCAGAGCCTGTGTCTCAGGCCTGTGTCTCAGGGTCTGTGTGTCATGGTGTGTGTGCCAGGGCCTGTGTCTCAGGGTTTGTGTCTCAGGCCTGTGTCTCAGGGCCTGTGTCTCAGGGTTTGTGTCTCAGGGTCTATGTGTCAGGGTTTGTATCTCAGGGTCTGTGTCAGAGAGTGTGTGTCAGGGTGGGTGTGTCAGGGTGTGTGTGTCAGGGCCTGTGTGTCACCCTGTGTGTCAGGGCCTGTGTGTCTGGGCCTGTGTGTCAGGGTGTGTGTGTCAGGGTGTGTGTGTCAGGGTGTGTGTGTCAGGGCCTGTAGGTCAGGGTGTGTGTGTCAGGGTGTGTGTGTCAGGGTGTGTGTGTCAGGGAGTGTGTGTCAGGGTGTGTGTGTCAGGGTGTGTGTGTCAGGGCCTGTGTGTCAGGGCCTGTGTGTCACGGTGTGTGTGTTAGGGCCTGTGTGTCTGGGCCTGTGTGTCACGGTGTGTGTGTCAGGGTGTGTGTCAAGGCATGTGTGTCAGGGTGTGTGTGTCAGGGCCTGTGTGTCAGGGCCTGTGTGTCTGGGCCTGTGTATCAGGGTGTGTGTGTCAGGGCCTGTGTGTCAGGGTCTGTGTGTCAGGGTGTGTGTGTCAGGGCCTGTGTGTCAGGGCCTGTGTGTCAGGGCCTGTGTGTCAGGGTGTGTGTGTCAGGGTGTGTGTGTCATGGCCTGTGTGTCAGGGCCTGTGTGTCAGGGCCTGTGAGTCAGGGCCTGTGTGTCAGGGCCTGTGTGTCACGGTGTGTGTGTCAGGGCCTGTGTGTCTGGGCCTGTGTGTCAGGGTGTGTGTGTCAGGGTGTGTGTCAAGGTGTGTGTGTGAGGGCCTGTGTGTCAGGGTGTGTGTGTCAGGGTGTGTGTGTCACGGTGTGTGTGTCAAGGTGTGTGTGTCAGGGAGTGTGTGTCAGGGTGTGTGTGTCAGGGTGTGTGTGTGTGTCGGGGCCTGTGTGTCAGGGCCTGTGTGTCAGGGTGTGTGTGTCAGGGAGTGTGTGTCAGAGAGTGTGTGTCAGTGTGTGCGTGTCAGGGTGTGTGTGTCAGGGCCTGTGTGTCAGGGTGTGTGTGTCAGGGTGTGTGTGTCTGGGACTGTGTGTCAGGGTGTGGGTCAGGGAGTGTGTGTCAGGGTGTGTGTGTCAGGGAGTGTCTGTCAGGGTGTGTGTGTCTTGGAGTGTGTGTCAGGGTGTGTGTGTCAGGGTGTGTGTATCAGGGTGTGTGTGTCATGGAGTGTGTGTCAGGGTGTGTGTGTCAGGGTGTGTGTGTCAGGGTGTGTGTGTTAGGGTGTGTGTCAGGGTGTGTGTGTCTGGGCCTGTGTGTCAGGGTGTGTGTGTCAGGGTGTGTGTGTCAGGGAGTGTGTGTCAGGATGTGTGTCAGGGAGTGTGTGTCAGGGAGTGTGTGTCAGGCTGTGTGTGTCAGGGTGTGTGTGTGTGTGTCAGGGCCTGTGTGTCAGGGCCTGTGTGTCAGGGTGTGTGTGTCAGGGAGTGTGTGTCAGGATGTGTGTCAGGGAGTGTGTGTCAGTGTGTGCGTGTCAGGGTGTGTGTGTCAGGGCCTGTGTGTCAGAGCCTGTGTGTCAGGGTGTGTGTGTCAGGGTGTGTGTGTCAGGGAGTGTGTGTCAGGGTGTGTGTGTCATGGAGTGTGTGTCAGGGTGTGTGTGTCAGGGTGTGTTTGTCAGGGAGTGTGTGTCAGTGTGTGCGTGTCAGGGTGTGTGTGTCAGGGTTTGTGTGTCAGGGCCTGTGTGTCTGGGCCTGTGTGTCAGGGTGTGTGTCAGGGAGTGTGTGTCAGGGTGTGTGTATCAGGGAGTGTGTGTCAGGGTGTGTGTTTCAGGGTGTGTGTCAAGGTGTGTGTGTCAGGGTGTCTGTGTCAGGGCCTGTGTGTCTGGGCCTGTGTGTCAGGGCCTGTGTGTCTGGGCCTGTGTGTCTGGGCCTGTATGTCACGGTGTGTGTGTCAGAGTGTGTGTGTCAGGGCCTGTGTGTCAGGGCCTGTGTGTCACGGTGTGTGTGTCAGGGCCTGTGTGTCTGGGCCTGTGTGTCAGGGTGTGTGTGTCAGGGTGTGTGTCAAGGTGTGTGCGTCAGGGTGTGTGTGTCAGGGTGTGTGTGCCAGGTCCTGTGTGTCAGCGCCTCTGTGTCTGGGCCTGTGTGTCAGGGTGTGTGTGTGTCAGGGCCTGTGTGTCAGGGCCTGTGTGTCAGGGTGTGTGTGTCAGGGTGTGTGCGCCAGGGTGTGTGTGTGTCAGGGCCTGTGTGTCAGGGCCTGTGTGTCAGGGCCTGCGTGTCAGGGCCTGTGTGTCGGGGTGTGTGTGTCAGGGTGTGTGTGTCATGGCCTGTGTGTCAGGGCCTGTGTGTCAGGGCCTGTGTATCAAGGTGTGTGTGTCAGGGTGTGTGTGTCATGGCCTGTGTGTCAGGGCCTGTGTGTCAGGGCCTGTGTGTCACGGTGTGTGTGTCAGGGCCTGTGTGTCTGGGCCTGTGTGTCAGGGTGTGTGTGTCAGGGTGTGTGTCAAGGTGTGTGTGTCAGGGTGTGTGTGTCAGGGCCTGTGTGTCAGGGCCTGTGTGTCTGGGCCTGTGTGTCAGGGTGTGTGTGTCAGGGCCTGTGTGTCAGGGCCTGTGTGTCAGGTTGTGTGTGTCAGGGCCTGTGTGTCAGGGCCAGTGTGTCAGGGCCTGTGCGTCTGGGCCTGTGTGTCAGGGTGTGTGTGTCAGGGTCTGTGTGTCAGGGTTTGTGTCTCAGGGCCTGTATGTCAGGGTTTGTGTCTCAGGTCTGTGTCTCAGGGCCTGTGTGTCAGGTCTGTGTCTCAGGGCCTGTGTGTCAGGGTTTGTGTGTCAGGGTGTGTGTGTCAGGGTGTGTGTGTCTGGGTGTGTGTGTCTGGGTGTGTGTGTCAGGGTTTGTGTCTCAGGGCCTGTATGTCAGGGTTTGTGTCTCAGGTCTGTGTCTCAGGGCCTGTGTGTCAGGGTTTGTGTGTCAGGGTGTGTGTGTCAGGGTGTGTGTGTCAGGGTGCGTGTGTCAGGGTGTGTGTGCCAGGACCTGTGTGTCAGCGTCTGTGTGTCTGGGCCTGTGTGTCAGGGTGTGTGTGTGTCAGGGCCTGTGTGTCAGGGCCTGTGTGTCAGGGTGTGTGTGTCAGGGTGTGTGCGCCAGGGTGTGTGTGTCAGGGCCTGTGTGTCAGGGCCTGTGTGTCACGGTGTGTGTGTCAGGGCCTGTGTGTCTGGGCCTGTGTGTCAGGGTGTGTGTGTCAGGGTGTGTGTCAAGGTGTGTGTGTCAGGCTGTGTGTGTCAGGGCCTGTGTGTCAGGGCCTGTGTGTCAGGGTGTGTGTGTCAGGGCCTGTGTGTCAGGGCCTGTGTGTCAGGGCCTGTGTGTCAGGGTGTGTGTGTGTCCGGGTGTGTGTGTCAGGGTCTGTGTGTCAGGGTTTGTGTCTCAGGGCCTGTATGTCAGGGTTTGTGTCTCAGGTCTGTGTCTCAGGGCCTGTGTGTCAGGTCTGTGTCTCAGGGCCTGTGTGTCAGGGTTTGTGTGTCAGGGTGTGTGTGTCAGGGTGTGTGTGTCAGGGTGTGTGTGTCAGGGTATGTGTCTCAGGGCCTGTGTGTCAGGGTTTGTGTGTCAGGGTGTGTGTGTCAGCGTGTGTGTGTCAGGGTGTGTGTCAGGGTGTGTGTGCCAGGACCTGTGTGTCAGGGTGTCTGTGTGTCAGGGCCTGTGTGTCAGGGTGTGTGTGTCAGGGTGTGTGCGCCAGGGCCTGTGTGTCAGGGCCTGTGTGTCAGGGCCTGTGTGTCAGGGTGTGTGTGTCAGGGTGTGTGTGTCATGGCCTGTGTGTCAGGGCCTGTGTGTCAGGGCCTGTGTGTCACGGTGTGTGTGTCAGGGTGTGTGTGTCATGGCCTGTGTGTCAGGGCCTGTGTGTCAGGGCCTGTGTGTCACGGTGTGTGTGTCAGGGCCTGTGTGTCTGGGCCTGTGTGTCAGGGTGTGTGTGTCAGGGTGTGTGTCAAGGTGTGTGTGTCAGGGTGTGTGTGTCAGGGTGTGTGTGCCAGGTCCTGTGTGTCAGCGCCTGTGTGTCTGGGCCTGTGTGTCAGGGTGTGTGTGTGTCAGGGCCTGTGTGTCAGGGCCTGTGTGTCAGGGTGTGTGTGTCAGGGTGTGTGCGCCAGGGTGTGTGTGTCAGGGCCTGTGTGTCAGGGCCTGTGTGTCAGGGCCTGCGTGTCAGGGCCTGTGTGTCGGGGTGTGTGTGTCAGGGTGTGTGTGTCATGGCCTGTGTGTCAGGGCCTGTATGTCAGGGCCTGTGTATCAAGGTGTGTGTGTCAGGGTGTGTGTGTCATGGCCTGTGTGTCAGGGCCTGTGTGTCAGGGCCTGTGTGTCACGGTGTGTGTGTCAGGGCTTGTGTGTCTGGGCCTGTGTGTCAGGGTGTGTGTGTCAGGGTGTGTGTCAAGGTGTGTGTGTCAGGGTGTGTGTGTCAGGGCCTGTGTGTCAGGGCCTGTGTGTCTGGGCCTGTGTGTCAGGGTGTGTGTGTCAGGGCCTGTGTGTCAGGGCCTGTGTGTCAGGTTGTGTGTGTCAGGGCCTGTGTGTCAGGGCCAGTGTGTCAGGGCCTGTGCGTCTGGGCCTGTGTGTCAGGGTGTGTGTGTCAGGGTCTGTGTGTCAGGGTTTGTGTCTCAGGGCCTGTATGTCAGGGTTTGTGTCTCAGGTCTGTGTCTCAGGGCCTGTGTGTCAGGTCTGTGTCTCAGGGCCTGTGTGTCAGGGTTTGTGTGTCAGGGTGTGTGTGTCAGGGTGTGTGTGTCTGGGTGTGTGTGTCTGGGTGTGTGTGTCAGGGTATGTGTCTCAGGGCCTGTATGTCAGGGTTTGTGTCTCAGGTCTGTGTCTCAGGGCCTGTGTGTCAGGGTTTGTGTGTCAGGGTGTGTGTGTCAGGGTGTGTGTGTCAGGGTGTGTGTGCCAGGACCTGTGTGTCAGCGCCTGTGTGTCTGGGGCTGTGTGTCAGGGTATGTGTGTGTCAGGGCCTGTGTGTCAGGGCCTGTGTGTCAGGGTGTGTGTGTCAGGGTGTGTGCGCCAGGGTGTGTGTGTCAGGGCCTGTGTGTCAGGGCCTGTGTGTCACGGTGTGTGTGTCAGGGCCTGTGTGTCTGGGCCTGTGTGTCAGGGTGTGTGTGTCAGGGTGTGTGTCAAGGTGTGTGTGTCAGGGTGTGTGTGTCAGGGCCTGTGTGTCAGGGCCTGTGTGTCAGGGTGTGTGTGTCAGGGCCTGTGTGTCAGGGCCTGTGTGTCAGGGCCTGTGTGTCAGGGTGTGTGTGTGTCCGGGTGTGTGTGTCAGGGTCTGTGTGTCAGGGTTTGTGTCTCAGGGCCTGTATGTCAGGGTTTGTGTCTCAGGTCTGTGTCTCAGGGCCTGTGTGTCAGGTCTGTGTCTCAGGGCCTGTGTGTCAGGGTTTGTGTGTCAGGGTGTGTGTGTCAGGGTGTGCGTGTCAGGGTGTGTGTGTCAGGGTATGTGTCTCAGGGCCTGTGTGTCAGGGTTTGTGTGTCAGGGTGTGTGTGTCAGCGTGTGTGTGTCAGGGTGTGTGTCAGGGTGTGTGTGCCAGGACCTGTGTGTCAGGGTGTCTGTGTGTCAGGGCCTGTGTGTCAGGGTGTGTGTGTCAGGGTGTGTGCGCCAGGGCCTGTGTGTCAGGGCCTGTGTGTCAGGGCCTGTGTGTCAGGGTGTGTGTGTCAGGGTGTGTGTGTCATGGCCTGTGTGTCAGGGCCTGTGTGTCAGGGCCTGTGTGTCACGGTGTGTGTGTCAGGGTGTGTGTGTCATGGCCTGTGTGTCAGGGCCTGTGTGTCAGGGCCTGTGTGTCACGGTGTGTGTGTCAGGGCCTGTGTGTCTGGGCCTGTGTGTCAGGGTGTGTGTGTCAGGGTGTGTGTCAAGGTGTGTGTGTCAGGGTGTGTGTGTCAGGGTGTGTGTGTCAGGGTGTGTGTGTCAGGGTGTGTGTGTCAGGGTGTGTGTCAAGGTGTGTGTGTCAGGGTGTGTGTGTCAGGGCCTGTGTGTCAGGGCCTGTGTGTCTGCGCCTGTGTGTCAGGGTGTGTGTGTCAGGGCCTGTGTGTCAAGGCCTGTGCGTCAGGGCCTGTGTGTCAGGATGTGTGTGTCAGGGCCTGTGTGTCAGGGCCTGTTTGTCAGGGTGTGTGTGCAGGGTGTATGTGTCAGGCTGTGTGTCTCAGGGCCTGTGTGTCAGGGTGTGTGTCTCAGGCCTGTGTCTCAGGGCCTGTGTGTCAGGGTTTGTGTGTCAGGGTGTGTGTGTCAGGGTGTGTGTGTCAGGGTGTGTGTGTCAGGGTGTGTGTCAGGGTGTGTGTGTCAGTGTCTATGTGTCAGTCCTGTGTCTCGGGGTTTGTGTCTCAGAGCCTGTGTCTCAGGCCTGTGTCTCAGGGTCTGTGTGTCATGGTGTGTGTGCCAGGGCCTGTGTCTCAGGGCCTGTGTGTCAGGGTTTGTGTATCAGGCCTGTGTCTCAGGGCCTGTGTCTCAGGGTTTGTGTCTCAGGGTCTATGTGTCAGGGTTTGTATCTCAGGGTCTGTGTCAGAGTGTGTGTGTCAGGGTGGGTGTGTCAGGGTGTGTGTGTCAGGGCCTGTGTGTCACCCTGTGTGTCAGGGCCTGTGTGTCTGGGCCTGTGTGTCAGGGTGTGTGTGTCAGGGTGTGCGTGTCAGGGTGTGTGTGTCAGGGCCTGTATGTCAGGTGTGTGTGTCAGGGTGTGTGTGTCAGGGTGTGTGTGTCAGGGTGTGTGTGTCAGGGAGTGTGTGTCAGGGTGTGTGTGTCAGGGTGTGTGTGTCAGGGCCAGTGTGTCAGGGCCTGTGTGTCAGGGCCTGTGTGTCAGGGCCTGTGTGTCACGGTGTGTGTGTCAGGGCCTGTGTGTCTGGGCCTGTGTGTCAGGGTGTGTGTGTCAGGGTGTGTGCGCCAGGGTGTGTGTGTCAGGGCCTGTGTGTCAGGGCCTGTGTGTCAGGGCCTGTGTGTCAGGGCCTGTGTGTCGGGGTGTGTGTGTCAGGGTGTGTGTGTCATGGTCTGTGTGTCAGGGCCTGTGTGTCAGGGCCTGTGTATCAAGGTGTGTGTGTCAGGGTGTGTGTGCCATGGCCTGTGTGTCAGGGCCTGTGTGTCAGGGCCTGTGTGTCACGGTGTGTGTGTCAGGGCCTGTGTGTCTGGGCCTGTGTGTCAGGGTGTGTGTGTCAGGGTGTGTGTCAAGGTGTGTGTGTCAGGGTGTGTGTGTCAGGGCCTGTGTGTCAGGGCCTGTGTGTCTGGGCCTGTGTGTCAGGGTGTGTGTGTCAGGGCCTGTGTGTCAGGGCCTGTGTGTCAGGTTGTGTGTGTCAGGGCCTGTGTGTCAGGGCCAGTGTGTCAAGGCCTGTGCTTCTGGGCCTGTGTGTCAGGGTGTGTGTGTCAGGGTCTGTGTGTCAGGGTTTGTGTCTCAGGGCCTGTATTTCAGGGTTTGTGTCTCAGGTCTGTGTCTCAGGGCCTGTGTGTCAGGTCTGTGTCTCAGGGCCTGTGTGTCAGGGTTTGCGTGTCAGGGTGTGTGTGTCAGGGTGTGTGTGTCAGGGTGTGTGTGTCAGGGTATGTGTCTCAGGGCCTGTATGTCAGGGTTTGTGTCTCAGGTCTGTGTCTCAGGGCCTGTGTGTCAGGGTTTGTGTGTCAGGGTGTGTGTGTCAGGGTGTGTGTGTCAGGGTGTGTGTGTCAGGGTGTGTGTGCCAGGACCTGTGTGTCAGCGCCTGTGTGTCTGGGCCTGTGTGTCAGGGTGTGTGTGTGTCAGGGCCTGTGTGTCAGGGTGTGTGTGTCAGGGTGTGTGTGCCAGGGTGTGTGTGTCAGGGCCTGTGTGTCAGGGTCTGTGTGTCAGGTTGTGTGTTTCAGGGTGTGTGTGTCATGGCCTGTGTGTCAGGGCTAGTGCGTCAGGGCCTGTGTGTCACGGTGTGTGTGTCAGGGTGTGTGTGTCATGGCCTGTGTGTCAGGGCCTGTGTGTCAGGGCCTGTGTGTCACGGCGTGTGTGTCAGGGCCTGTGTGTCTGGGCCTGTGTGTCAGGGTGTGTGTGTCAGGGTGTGTGTCAAGGTGTGTGTGTCAGGGTGTGTGTGTGTCAGGGTTTGTGTGCCAGGACCTGTGTGTCAGCGCCTGTGTGTCTGGGCCTGTGTGTCAGGGTGTGTGTGTGTCAGGGCCTCTGTGTCACGGCCTGTGTGTCAGGGTGTGTGTGTCAGGGTGTGTGCGCCAGGGTGTGTGTGTCAGGGCCTGTGTGTCAGGGCCTGTGTGTCAGGGCCTGTGTGTCACGGTGTGTGTGTCAGGGCCTGTGTGTCTGGGCCTGTGTGTCAGGGTGTGTGTGTCAGGGTGTGTGTCAAGGTGTGTATGTCAGGGTGTGTGTGTCAGGGCCTGTGTGTCAGGGCCTGTGTGTCAGGGTGTGTGTGTCAGGGCCTGTGTGTCAGGGCCTGTGTGTCAGGGCCTGTGTGTCAGGGTGTGTGTGTCAGGGCCTGTGTGTCAGGGCAAGTGTGTCAGGGCCTGTGTGTCTGGGCCTGTGTGTCAGGGTGTGTGTGTGTCCGGGTGTGTGTGTCAGGGTCTGTGTGTCAGGGTTTGTGTCTCAGGGCCTGTATGTCAGGGTTTGTGTCTCAGGTCTGTGTCTCAGGGCCTGTGTGTCAGGTCTGTGTCTCAGGGCCTGTGTGTCAGGGTTTGTGTGTCAGGGTTTGTGTGTCAGGGTGTGTGTGTCAGGGTGTGTGTGTCAGGGTGTGTGTGTCAGGGTATGTGTCTCAGGGCCTGTGTGTCAGGGTTTGTGTGTCAGGGTGTGTGTGTCAGCGTGTGTGTGTCAGGGTGTGTGTCAGGGTGTGTGTGCCAGGACCTGTGTGTCAGGGTGTCTGTGTGTCAGGGCCTGTGTGTCAGGGTGTGTGTGTCAGGGTGTGTGCGTCATGGCCTGTGTGTCAGGGCCTGTGTGTCAGGGCCTGTGTGTCACGGTGTGTGTGTCAGGGTGTGTGTGTCATGGCCTGTGTGTCAGGGCCTGTGTTTCAGGGCCTGTGTGTCACGGTGTGTGTGTCAGGGCCTGTGTGTCTGGGCCTGTGTGTCAGGGTGTGTGTGTCAGGGTGTGTGTCAAGGTGTGTGTGTCAGGGTCTGTGTGTCACGGTGTGTGTGTCAGGGTGTGTGTGTCAGGGTGTGTGTGTCAGGGTGTGTGTCAAGGTGTGTGTGTCAGGGTGTGTGTGTCAGGGCCTGTGTGTCAGGGCCTGTGTGTCTGCGCCTGTGTGTCAGGGTGTGTGTGTCAGGGCCTGTGTGTCAAGGCCTGTGTGTCAGGGCCTGTGTGTCAGGGTGTGTGTGTCAGGGCCTGTGTGTCAGGGCCTGTTTGTCAGGGTGTGTGTGCAGGGTGTGTGTGTCAGGCTGTGTGTCTCAGGGCCTGTGTGTCAGGGTGTGTGTCTCAGGCCTGTGTCTCAGGGCCTGTGTGTCAGGGTTTGTGTGTCAGGGTGTGTGTGTCAGGGTGTGTGTGTCAGGGTGTGTGTGTCAGGGTGTGTGTCAGGGTGTGTGTGTCAATGTCTACGTGTCAGTCCTGTGTCTCGGGGTTTGTGTCTCAGAGCCTGTGTCTCAGGCCTGTGTCTCAGGGCCTGTGTGTCATGGTGTGTGTGCCAGGGCCTGTGTCTCAGGGCCTGTGTGTCAGGGTTTGTGTCTCAGGCCTGTGTCTCAGGGCCTGTGTCTCAGGGTTTGTGTCTTAGGGTCTATGTGTCAGGGTTTGTATCTCAGGGTCTGTGTCAGAGTGTGTGTGTCAGGGTGGGTGTGTCAGGGTGTGTGTGTCAGGGCCTGTGTGTCACCCTGTGTGTCAGGGCCTGTGTGTCTGGGCCTGTGTGTCAGGGTGTGTGTGTCAGGGTGTGTGTGTCAGGGTGTGTGTGTCAGGGCCTGTATGTCAGGTGTGTGTGTCAGGGTGTGTGTGTCAGGGTGTGTGTGTCAGGGTGTGTGTGTCAGGGAGTGTGTGTCAGGGTGTGTGTGTCAGGGTGTGTGTGTCAGGGCCTGTGTGTCAGGGCCTGTGTGTCACGGTGTGTGTGTCAGGGCCTGTGTGTCTGGGCCTGTGTGTCAGGGTGTGTGTGTCAGGGTGTGTGTCAAGGCATGTGTGTCAGGGTGTGTGTGTCAGGGCCTGTGTGTCAGGGCCTGTGTGTCTGGGCCTGTGTATCAGGGTGTGTGTGTCAGGGCCTGTGTGTCAGGGTCTGTGTGTCAGGGTGTGTGTGTCAGGGCCTGTGTGCCAGGGCCTGTGTGTCAGGGCCTGTGTGTCAGGGTGTGTGTGTCAGGGTGTGTGTGTCATGGCCTGTGTGTCAGGGCCTGTGTGTCAGGGCCTGTGAGTCAGGGCCTGTGTGTCAGGGCCTGTGTGTCACGGTGTGTGTGTCAGGGCCTGTGTGTCTGGGCCTGTGTGTCAGGGTGTGTGTGTCAGGGTGTGTGTCAAGGTGTGTGTGTGAGGGCCTGTGTGTCAGGGTGTGTGTGTCAGGGTGTGTGTGTCACGGTGTGTGTGTCAAGGTGTGTGTGTCAGGGAGTGTGTGTCAGGGTGTGTGTGTCAGGGTGTGTGTGTGTGTCAGGGCCTGTGTGTCAGGGCCTGTGTGTCAGGGTGTGTGTGTCAGGGAGTGTGTGTCAGGATGTGTGTCAGAGAGTGTGTGTCAGTGTGTGCGTGTCAGGGTGTGTGTGTCAGGGCCTGTGTGTCAGGGTGTGTGTGTCAGGGTGTGTGTGTCTGGGCCTGTGTGTCAGGGTGTGTGTCAGGGAGTGTGTGTCAGGGTGTGTGTGTCAGGGAGTGTGTGTCAGGGTGTGTGTGTCTTGGAGTGTGTGTCAGGGTGTGTGTGTCAGGGTGTGTGTATCAGGGTGTGTGTGTCATGGAGTGTGTGTCAGGGTGTGTGTGTCAGGGTGTGTGTGTCAGGGTGTGTGTGTTAGGGTGTGTGTCAGGGTGTGTGTGTCTGGGCCTGTGTGTCAGGGTGTGTGTGTCAGGGTGTGTATGTCAGGGAGTGTGTGTCAGGATGTGTGTCAGGGAGTGTGTGTCAGGGAGTGTGTGTCAGGCTGTGTGTGTCAGGGTGTGTGTGTGTGTGTCAGGGCCTGTGTGTCAGGGCCTGTGTGTCAGGGTGTGTGTGTCAGGGAGTGTGTGTCAGGATGTGTGTCAGGGAGTGTGTGTCAGTGTGTGCGTGTCAGGGTGTGTGTGTCAGGGCCTGTGTGTCAGAGCCTGTGTGTCAGGGTGTGTGTGTCAGGGAGTGTGTGTCAGGGTGTGTGTGTCATGGAGTGTGTGTCAGGGTGTGTGTGTCAGGGTGTGTTTGTCAGGGATTGTGTGTCAGTGTGTGCGTGTCAGGGTGTGCGTGTCAGGGTGTGTGTGTCAGGGCCTGTGTGTCTGGGCCTGTGTGTCAGGGTGTGTGTCAGGGAGTGTGTGTCAGGGTGTGTGTATCAGGGAGTGTGTGTTAGGGTGTGTGTGTCATGGAGTGTGTGTCAGGGTGTGAGTGTCAGGGTGTGTGTGTCAGGGTGTGTGTGTCATGGAGTGTGTGTCAGGGTGTGTGTGTGTCAGGGTGTGTGTGTCAGGGTGTGTGTGTCAGGGTGTGTGTCAAGGTGTGTGTGTCCGGGCCTGTGTGTCAGGGTGTGTGTGTCAGGGTGTGTGTCAAGGTGTGTGTGTCAGGGTGTCTGTGTCAGGGCCTGTGTGTCACGGCCTGTGTGTCAGGGTGTGTGTGTCTGGGCCTGTGTGTCAGGGCCTGTGTGTCTGGGCCTGTGTGTCTGGGCCTGTATGTCACGGTGTGTGTGTCAGAGTGTGTGTGTCAGGGCCTGTGTGTCAGGGCCTGTGTGTCACGGTGTGTGTGTCAGGGCCTGTGTGTCTGGGCCTTTGTGTCAGGGTGTGTGTGTCAGGGTGTGTGTCAAGGTGTGTGTGTCAGGGTGTGTGTGTCAGGGCCTGTGTGTCAGGGCCTGTGTGTCTGGGCCTGTGTGTCAGGGTGTGTGTGTCAGGGCCTGTGTGTCAGGGCCTGTGTGTCAGGGCCTGTGTGTCAGGGTGTGTGTGTCATAGCCTGTGTGTCAGGGCCTGTGTGTCAGGGCCTGTTTGTCAGGTTGTGTGTGTCAGGGTGTGTGTGTCAGGGTGTGTGTATCAGGGTGTGTGTCTCAGGGACTGTGTGTCAGGGTGTGTGTCTCAGGTCTGTGTCTCAGGGCCTGTGTGTCAGTGTTTGTGTGTCAGGGTGTGTGTGTCAGGGTGTGTGTGTCAGGGAGTGTGTCAGGGTGTGTGTCAGGGTGTGTGTGTCAGGGTCTATGTGTCAGGCCTGTGTCTCGGGGTTTGTATCTCAGGGCCTGTGTCTCAGGCCTGTGTCTCAGGGTCTGTGTGTCAGGGTCTGTGTGTCAGGGCCTGTGTCTCAGGGCCTGTGTGTCAGGGTTTGTGTCTCAGGCCTGTGTCTCAGGGCCTGTGTCTCAGGGTTTGTGTCTCAGGGTCTATGTGTCAGGGTTTGTATCTCAGGGTCTGTGTCAGAATGTGTGTCAGGGTGTGTGTGTCAGGCTGTGTGTGTCAGGGCCTGTGTGTCACCCTGTGTGTCAGGGCCTGTGTGTCTGGGCCTGTGTGTCAGGGTGTGTGTGTCAGGGTGTGTGTGTCAGGGTGTGTGTGTCAGGGCCTGTGTGTCAGGGCCTGTGTGTCAGGGTGTGTGTGTCAGGTTGTGTGTGTCAGGGTGTGTGTCAGGGTTTGTGTGTCACGGTGTGTGTGTCAGGGTGTGTGTGCCAGGGTGTGTGTGTCATGGTGTGTGCGTCGGAGTGTGTGTGTCAGTGTGTGTGTCAGTGTGTGTGTGTCAGGGTGTGTGTGTCAGGGTGTGTGTGTCAGGGTGTGTGTGTAAGGGTCTGTGTCTCATGGTCTGTGTCTCAGGGCCTGTGTCTCAGGGTTTGTGTCTCAGGGTCTATGTGTCAGGGCCTGTGTGTCTGGGCCTGTGTGTCAAGGTGTGTGTCAGGGAGTGTGTTTCAGGGTGTGTGTGTCAGGGCCTGTGTGTCAGGGTATGTGTCAGGGAGTGTGTGTCAGGGTGTGTGTGTCAGGGAGTGTGTGTCAGGGAGTGTGTGTCATGGAGTGTGTGTCAGGGTGTGTGTGTCAGGGTGTGTGTGTGTCAGGGTGTGTGTGTCAGGGTGTGTGTGTCAGGGTGTGTGTCAAGGTGTGTGTGTCCGGGCCTGTGTGTCAGGGTGTGTGTGTCAGGGTGTGTGTCAAGGTGTGTGTGTCAGGGTGTCTGTGTCAGGGCCTGTGTGTCACGGCCTGTGTGTCAGGGTGTGTGTGTCTGGGCCTATGTGTCAGGGCCTGTGTGTCTGGGCCTGTGTGTCTGGGCCTGTATGTCACGGTGTGTGTGTCAGAGTGTGTGTGTCAGGGCCTGTGTGTCAGGGCCTGTGTGTCACGGTGTGTGTGTCAGGGCCTGTGTGTCTGGGCCTGTGTGTCAGGGTGTGTGTGTCAGGGTGTGTGTCAAGGTGTGTGTGTCAGGGTGTGTGTGTCAGGGGCTGTGTGTCAGGGCCTGTGTGTCTGGGCCTGTGTGTCAGGGTGTGTGTGTCAGGGCCTGTGTGTCTGGGCCTGTGTGTCAGGGTGTGTGTGTCAGGGTGTGTGTCAAGGTGTGTGTGTCAGGGTGTGTGTGTCAGGGCCTGTGTGTCAGGGCCTGTGTGTCTGGGCCTGTGTGTCAGGGTGTGTGTGTCAGGGCCTGTGTGTCAGGGCCTGTGTGTCAGGGCCTGTGTGTCAGGGTGTGTGTGTCATGGCCTGTGTGTCAGGGCCTGTGTGTCAGGGCCTGTTTGTCAGGTTGTGTGTGTCAGGGTGTGTGTGTCAGGGTGTGTTTATCAGGGTGTGTGTCTCAGGGACTGTGTGTCAGGGTGTGTGTCTCAGGTCTGTGTCTCAGGGCCTGTGTGTCAGTGTTTGTGTGTCAGGGTGTGTGTGTCAGGGTGTGTGTGTCAGGGAGTGTGTGTCAGGGTGTGTGTCAGGGTGTGTGTGTCAGGGTCTATGTGTCAGGCCTGTGTCTCGGGGTTTGTATCTCAGGGCCTGTGTCTCAGGCCTGTGTCTCAGGGTCTGTGTGTCAGGGTCTGTGTGTCAGGGCCTGTGTCTCAGGGCCTGTGTGTCAGGGTTTGTGTCTCAGGCCTGTGTCTCAGGGCCTGTGTCTCAGGGTTTGTGTCTCATGGTCTATGTGTCAGGGTTTGTATCTCAGGGTCTGTGTCAGAATGTGTGTCAGGGTGTGTGTGTCAGGGTGTGTGTGTCAGGGCCTGTGTGTCACCCTGTGTGTCAGGGCCTGTGTGTCTGGGCCTGTGTGTCAGGGTGTGTGTGTCAGGGTGTGTGTGTCAGGGTGTGTGTGTCAGGGCCTGTGTGTCAGGGCCTGTGTGTCAGGGTGTGTGTGTCAGGGTGTGTGTGTCAGGGTGTGTGTCAGGGTTTGTGTGTCACGGTGTGTGTGTCAGGGTGTGTGTGCCAGGGTGTGTGTGTCAAGGTGTGTGCGTCGGAGTGTGTGTGTCAGTGTGTGTGTCAGTGTGTGTGTGTCAGGGTGTGTGTGTCAGGGTGTGTGTGTCAGGGTGTGTGTGTAAGGGTCTGTGTCTCATGGTCTGTGTCTCAGGGCCTGTGTCTCAGGGTTTGTGTCTCAGGGTCTATGTGTCAGGGCCTGTGTGTCTGGGCCTGTGTGTCAAGGTGTGTGTCAGGGAGTGTGTTTCAGGGAGTGTGTGTCAGGATGTGTGTCAGGGAGTGTGTGTCAGGGAGTGTGTGTCAGGCTGTGTGTGTCAGGGTGTGTGTGTGTGTGTCAGGGCCTGTGTGCCAGGGCCTGTGTGTCAGGGTGTGTGTGTCAGGGAGTGTGTGTCAGGATGTGTGTCAGGGAGTGTGTGTCAGTGTGTGCGTGTCAGGGTGTGTGTGTCAGGGCCTGTGTGTCAGAGCCTGTGTGTCAGGGTGTGTGTGTCAGGGAGTGTGTGTCAGGGTGTGTGTGTCATGGAGTGTGTGTCAGGGTGTGTGTGTCAGGGTGTGTTTGTCAGGGATTGTGTGTCAGTGTGTGCGTGTCAGGGTGTGCGTGTCAGGGTGTGTGTGTCAGGGCCTGTGTGTCTGGGCCTGTGTGTCAGGGTGTGTGTCAGGGAGTGTGTGTCAGGGTGTGTGTATCAGGGAGTGTGTGTCAGGGTGTGTGTGTCATGGAGTGTGTGTCAGGGTGTGAGTGTCAGGGTGTGTGTGTCAGGGTGTGTGTGTCATGGAGTGTGTGTCAGGGTGTGTGTGTGTCAGGGTGTGTGTGTCAGGGTGTGTGTGTCAGGGTGTGTGTCAAGGTGTGTGTGTCCGGGCCTGTGTGTCAGGGTGTGTGTGTCAGGGTGTGTGTCAAGGTGTGTGTGTCAGGGTGTCTGTGTCAGGGCCTGTGTGTCACGGCCTGTGTGTCAGGGTGTGTGTGTCTGGGCCTGTGTGTCAGGGCCTGTGTGTCTGGGCCTGTGTGTCTGGGCCTGTATGTCACGGTGTGTGTGTCAGAGTGTGTGTGTCAGGGCCTGTGTGTCAGGGCCTGTGTGTCACGGTGTGTGTGTCAGGGCCTGTGTGTCTGGGCCTGTGTGTCAGGGTGTGTGTGTCAGGGTGTGTGTCAAGGTGTGTGTGTCAGGGTGTGTGTGTCAGGGGCTGTGTGTCAGGGCCTGTGTGTCTGGGCCTGTGTGTCAGGGTGTGTGTGTCAGGGCCTGTGTGTCTGGGCCTGTGTGTCAGGGTGTGTGTGTCAGGGTGTGTGTCAAGGTGTGTGTGTCAGGGTGTGTGTGTCAGGGCCTGTGTGTCAGGGCCTGTGTGTCTGGGCCTGTGTGTCAGGGTGTGTGTGTCAGGGCCTGTGTGTCAGGGCCTGTGTGTCAGGGCCTGTGTGTCAGGGTGTGTGTGTCATGGCCTGTGTGTCAGGGCCTGTGTGTCAGGGCCTGTGTGTCAGGTTGTGTGTGTCAGGGTGTGTGTGTCAGGGTGTGTGTATCAGGGTGTGTGTCTCAGGGACTGTGTGTCAGGGTGTGTGTCTCAGGTCTGTGTCTCAGGGCCTGTGTGTCAGTGTTTGTGTGTCAGGGTGTGTGTGTCAGGGTGTGTGTGTCAGGGCCTGTGTGTCACCCTGTGTGTCAGGGCCTGTGTGTCTGGGCCTGTGTGTCAGGGTGTGTGTGTCAGGGTGTGTGTGTGTCAGGGTGTGTGTGTCAGGGCCTGTGTGTCAGGGTGTGTGTGTCAGGGTGTGTGTCAGGGTTTGTGTGTCACGGTGTGTGTGTCAGGGTGTGTGTGCCAGGGTGTGTGTGTCAAGGTGTGTGCGTCGGAGTGTGTGTGTCAGTGTGTGTGTCAGTGTGTGTGTGTCAGGGTGTGTGTGTCAGGGTGTGTGTGTCAGGGTGTGTGTGTAAGGGTCTGTGTCTCATGGTCTGTGTCTCAGGGCCTGTGTCTCAGGGTTTGTGTCTCAGGGTCTATGTGTCAGGGCCTGTGTGTCTGGGCCTGTGTGTCAAGGTGTGTGTCAGGGAGTGTGTTTCAGGTTGTGTGTGTCAGGGCCTGTGTGTCAGGGTATGTGTCAGGGAGTGTGTGTCAGGGTGTGTGTGTCAGGGAGTGTGTGTCAGGGAGTGTGTGTCATGGAGTGTGTGTCAGGGTGTGTGTGTCAGGGTGTGTGTGTCAGGGAGTGTGTGTCAGGGAGTGTGTGTCAGGGTGTGTGTGTCAGGGTGTGTGTGTCAGGGTGTGTGTGTCAGGGTGTGTGTCAAGGTGTGTGTCTGGGCCTGTGTGTCAGGGTGTGTGTGTCAGGGTGTGTGTCAAGGTGTGTGTGTCAGAGTGTGTGTGTCAGGGCCTGTGTGTCACGGCCTGTGTGTCTGGGCCTGTCTGTCAGGGCCTGTGTGTCTGGGCCAGTGTGTCTGGGTGTGTGTGTCAGGGTGTGTGTGTCAGGGTGTGTGTGTCAGGGTGTGTGTCTCAGGGCCTGTGTGTCAGGGTGTGTGTCTCTGGTCTGTGTCTCAGGGCCTGTGTGTCAGGGTTTGTGTGTCAGGGTGTGTGTGTCAGGGTGTGTGTGTCAGGGTGTGTGTCAGGGTGTTTGTCAGGGTGTGTGTGTCAGGGTCTATGTGTCAGGCCTGTGTCTCGGGGTTTGTGTCTCAGGGCCTGTGTCTCAGGCCTGTGTCTCAGGGTCTGTGTGTCAGGGTGTGTGTGTCAGGGCCTGTGTCTCAGGGCCTGTGTGTCAGGGCCTGTGTCTCAGGGTTTGTGTCTCAGGGTCTATGTGTCAGGGTTTGTATCTCAGAGTCTGTGTCAGAGTGTGTGTCTCAGGGTGTGTGTGTCAGGGTGTGGGTGTCAGGGCCTGTGTGTCACCCTGTGTGTCAGGGCCTGTGTGTCTGGGCCTGTGTGTCAGGGTGTGTGTGTCAGGGTGTGTGTGTCAGGGTGTGTGTGTCAGGGCCTGTGTGTCAGGGTGTGTGTGTCAGGGTGTGTGTGTCAGGGTGTGTGTCAGGGAGTGTGTGTCACCCTGTGTGTCAGGGTGTGTGTCAGGGTGTGTGTCAGGGTTTGTGTCTCAGGGCCTGTGTGTCAGAGTTTGTGTCTCATGGTTTGTGTCTCAGGTCTGTGTCTCAGGCCTGTGTCTAAGGGTTTGTGTGTCAGGGCCTGTGTCTCAGGGTTTGTGTGTCAGGGCCTGTGTCTCAGGTCTGTGTCTCAGGGCCTGTGTGCCAGGGTTTGTGTCTCAGGGCCTGTGTCTCAGGCCTGTGTCTCAGGGTCTGTGTGTCAGGGTGTGTGTGCCAGGGCCTGTGTCTCAGGGCCTGTGTGTCAGGGTTTGTGTCTCAGGCCTGTGTCTCAGGGCCTGTGTCTCTAGGTTTGTGTCTCAGGGTCTATGTGTCAGGGTTTGTATCTCAGGGTCAGTGTCAGGGTGTGTGTGTCAGGGTGTGTGTGTCAGAGTGTGTGTGTCAGGGCCTGTGTGTCAGGGCCTGTGTGTCTGGGCCTGTGTGTCAGGGTGTGTGTGTGTCAGGGTGTGTGTGTGTCAGGGTTTGTGTCTCAGGTCTGTGTCTCAGGGCCTGTGTGTCAGGGTTTGTGTGTCAGGGTGTGTGTGTCAGAGTTTGTGTCTCAGGTTCTGTGTGTCATGGTTTGTGTCTCAGGTCTGTGTCTCAGGGTCAATGTGTGAGGGTTTTGGTCTCAGGGTCTATGTGTCAGGCCTGTGTCTCAGGGTTTGTGTCTCAGGGCCTGTGTCTCAGGACCTGTGTGTCAGGGTTTGTGTCTCAGGGTCTGTGGCCCCAGGGTTCATTTCTTAGAGTCTGTCTCTCAGGATCCACCCTAGGGTCTGTGTCCCAGGATCTGTCCCCAATGTCTGTCTCAGGATCCGTGTACTTAGGGTGTGTGGGGGCGTCACGTCTGTGACCCCATTGTCTGTGTCCGTAGGGTCTCTCTCCTCTAGATCTGTGCCCGCCTCTGGTCTCTCCCGAGTCTCGGTGTGTGTGTCAGGGCCTGTGTGTCAGGGTGTGTGTGTCAGGGTGTGTGTCAAGGTGTGTGTGTCAGGGTGTGTGTGTCAGGGCCTGTGTGTCAGGGCCTGTGTGTCAGGGTGTGTGTGTCAGGGCCTGTGTGTCAGGGCCTGTGTGTCAGGGCCTGTGTGTCAGGGTGTGTGTGTGTCCGGGTGTGTGTGTCAGGGTCTGTGTGTCAGCGTTTGTGTCTCAGGGCCTGTATGTCAGGGTTTGTGTCTCAGGTCTGTGTCTCAGGGCCTGTGTGTCAGGTCTGTGTCTCAGGGCCTGTGTGTCAGGGTTTGTGTGTCAGGGTGTGTGTGTCAGAGTGTGTGTGTCAGGGTGTGTGTGTCAGGGTATGTGTCTCAGGGCCTGTGTGTCAGGGTTTGTGTGTCAGGGTGTGTGTGTCAGCGTGTGTGTGTCAGGGTGTGTGTCAGGGTGTGTGTGCCAGGACCTGTGTGTCAGGGTGTCTGTGTGTCAGGGCCTGTGTGTCAGGGTGTGTGTGTCAGGGTGTGTGCGCCAGGGCCTGTGTGTCAGGGCCTGTGTGTCAGGGCCTGTGTGTCAGGGTGTGTGTGTCAGGGTGTGTGTGTCAGGGTGTGTGTCAAGGTGTGTGTGTCAGGGTGTGTGTGTCAGGGTGTGTGTGCCAGGTCCTGTGTGTCAGCGCCTGTGTGTCTGGGCCTGTGTGTCAGGGTATGTGTGTCAGGGTGTGTGCGCCAGGGCCTGTGTGTCAGGGCCTGTGTGTCAGGGCCTGTGTGTCAGGGTGTGTGTGTCAGGGTGTGTGTGTCAGGGTGTGTGTCAAGGTGTGTGTGTCAGGGTGTGTGTGTCAGGGTGTGTGTGCCAGGTCCTGTGTGTCAGCGCCTGTGTGTCTGGGCCTGTGTGTCAGGGTGTGTGTGTGTCAGAGCCTGTGTGTCAGGGCCTGTGTGTCAGGGTGTGTGTGTCAGGGTGTGTGCGCCAGGGTGTGTGTGTCAGGGCCTGTGTGTCAGGGCCTGTGTGTCAGGGCCTGCGTGTCAGGGCCTGTGTGTCGGGGTGTGTGTGTCAGGGTGTGTGTGTCATGGCCTGTGTGTCAGGGCCTGTGTGTCAGGGCCTGTGTATCAAGGTGTGTGTGTCAGGGTGTGTGTGTCATGGCCTGTGTGTCAGGGCCTGTGTGTCAGGGCCTGTGTGTCACGGTGTGTGTGTCAGGGCCTGTGTGTCTGGGCCTGTGTGTCAGGGTGTGTGTGTCAGGGTGTGTGTCAAGGTGTGTGTGTCAGGGTGTGTGTGTCAGGGCCTGTGTGTCAGGGCCTGTGTGTCTGGGCCTGTGTGTCAGGGTGTGTGTGTCAGGGCCTGTGTGTCAGGGCCTGTGTGTCAGGTTGTGTGTGTCAGGGCCTGTGTGTCAGGGCCAGTGTGTCAGGGCCTGTGCGTCTGAGCCTGTGTGTCAGGGTGTGTGTCTCAGGGCCTGTGTGTCAGGGTTTGTGTGTCAGGGTGTGTGTGTCAGGGTGTGTGTGTCTGGGTGTGTGTGTCTGGGTGTGTGTGTCAGGGTATGTGTCTCAGGGCCTGTATGTCAGGGTTTGTGTCTCAGGTCTGTGTCTCAGGGCCTGTGTGTCAGGGTTTGTGTGTCAGGGTGTGTGTGTCAGGGTGTGTGTGTCAGGGTGTGTGTGTCAGGGTGTGTGTGCCAGGACCTGTGTGTCAGCGCCTGTGTGTCTGGGCCTGTGTGTCAGGGTGTGTGTGTGTCAGGGCCTGTGTGTCAGGGCCTGTGTGTCAGGGTGTGTGTGTCAGGGTGTGTGCGCCAGGGTGTGTGTGTCAGGGCCTGTGTGTCAGGGCCTGTGTGTCACGGTGTGTGTGTCAGGGCCTGTGTGTCTGGGCCTGTGTGTCAGGGTGTGTGTGTCAGGGTGTGTGTCAAGGTGTGTGTGTCAGGGTGTGTGTGTCAGGGCCTGTGTGTCAGGGCCTGTGTGTCAGGGTGTGTGTGTCAGGGCCTGTGTGTCAGGGCCTGTGTGTCAGGGCCTGTGTGTCAGGGTGTGTGTGTGTCCGGGTGTGTGTGTCAGGGTCTGTGTGTCAGGGTTTGTGTCTCAGGGCCTGTATGTCAGGGTTTGTGTCTCAGGTCTGTGTCTCAGGGCCTGTGTGTCAGGTCTGTGTCTCAGGGCCTGTGTGTCAGGGTTTGTGTGTCAGGGTGTGTGTGTCAGGGTGTGCGTGTCAGGGTGTGTGTGTCAGGGTATGTGTCTCAGGGCCTGTGTGTCAGGGTTTGTGTGTCAGGGTGTGTGTGTCAGCGTGTGTGTGTCAGGGTGTGTGTCAGGGTGTGTGTGCCAGGACCTGTGTGTCAGGGTGTCTGTGTGTCAGGGCCTGTGTGTCAGGGTGTGTGTGTCAGGGTGTGTGCGCCAGGGCCTGTGTGTCAGGGCCTGTGTGTCAGGGCCTGTGTGTCAGGGTGTGTGTGTCAGGGTGTGTGTGTCATGGCCTGTGTGTCAGGGCCTGTGTGTCAGGGCCTGTGTGTCACGGTGTGTGTGTCAGGGTGTGTGTGTCATGGCCTGTGTGTCAGGGCCTGTGTGTCAGGGCCTGTGTGTCACGGTGTGTGTGTCAGGGCCTGTGTGTCTGGGCCTGTGTGTCAGGGTGTGTGTGTCAGGGTGTGTGTCAAGGTGTGTGTGTCAGGGTGTGTGTCAGGGTGTGTGTGTCAGGGTGTGTGTGTCAGGGTGTGTGTGTCAGGGTGTGTGTCAAGGTGTGTGTGTCAGGGTGTGTGTGTCAGGGCCTGTGTGTCAGGGCCTGTGTGTCTGCGCCTGTGTGTCAGGGTGTGTGTGTCAGGGCCTGTGTGTCAAGGCCTGTGTGTCAGGGCCTGTGTGTCAGGGTGTGTGTGTCAGGGCCTGTGTGTCAGGGCCTGTTTGTCAGGGTGTGTGTGCAGGGTGTATGTGTCAGGCTGTGTGTCTCAGGGCCTGTGTGTCAGGGTGTGTGTCTCAGGCCTGTGTCTCAGGGCCTGTGTGTCAGGGTTTGTGTGTCAGGGTGTGTGTGTCAGGGTGTGTGTGTCAGGGTGTGTGTGTCAGGGTGTGTGTCAGGGTGTGTGTGTCAGTGTCTATGTGTCAGTCCTGTGTCTCGGGGTTTGTGTCTCAGAGCCTGTGTCTCAGGCCTGTGTCTCAGGGTCTGTGTGTCATGGTGTGTGTGCCAGGGCCTGTGTCTCAGGGCCTGTGTGTCAGGGTTTGTGTATCAGGCCTGTGTCTCAGGGCCTGTGTCTCAGGGTTTGTGTCTCAGGGTCTATGTGTCAGGGTTTGTATCTCAGGGTCTGTGTCAGAGTGTGTGTGTCAGGGTGGGTGTGTCAGGGTGTGTGTGTCAGGGAGTGTGTGTCAGGGTGTGTGTGTCAGGGTGTGTGTGTCAGGGCCAGTGTGTCAGGGCCTGTGTGTCAGGGCCTGTGTGTCAGGGCCTGTGTGTCACGGTGTGTGTGTCAGGGCCTGTGTGTCTGGGCCTGTGTGTCAGGGTGTGTGTGTCAGGGTGTGTGCGCCAGGGTGTGTGTGTCAGGGCCTGTGTGTCAGGGCCTGTGTGTCAGGGCCTGTGTGTCAGGGCCTGTGTGTCGGGGTGTGTGTGTCAGGGTGTGTGTGTCATGGTCTGTGTGTCAGGGCCTGTGTGTCAGGGCCTGTGTATCAAGGTGTGTGTGTCAGGGTGTGTGTGCCATGGCCTGTGTGTCAGGGCCTGTGTGTCAGGGCCTGTGTGTCACGGTGTGTGTGTCAGGGCCTGTGTGTCTGGGCCTGTGTGTCAGGGTGTGTGTGTCAGGGTGTGTGTCAAAGTGTGTGTGTCAGGGTGTGTGTGTCAGGGCCTGTGTGTCAGGGCCTGTGTGTCTGGGCCTGTGTGTCAGGGTGTGTGTGTCAGGGCCTGTGTGTCAGGGCCTGTGTGTCAGGTTGTGTGTGTCAGGGCCTGTGTGTCAGGGCCAGTGTGTCAGGGCCTGTGCGTCTGGGCCTGTGTGTCAGGGTGTGTGTGTCAGGGTCTGTGTGTCAGGGTTTGTGTCTCAGGGCCTGTATTTCAGGGTTTGTGTCTCAGGTCTGTGTCTCAGGGCCTGTGTGTCAGGTCTGTGTCTCAGGGCCTGTGTGTCAGGGTTTGCGTGTCAGGGTGTGTGTGTCAGGGTGTGTGTGTCAGGGTGTGTGTGTCAGGGTATGTGTCTCAGGGCCTGTATGTCAGGGTTTGTGTCTCAGGTCTGTGTCTCAGGGCCTGTGTGTCAGGGTTTGTGTGTCAGGGTGTGTGTGTCAGGGTGTGTGTGTCAGGGTGTGTGTGTCAGGGTGTGTGTGCCAGGACCTGTGTGTCAGCGCCTGTGTGTCTGGGCCTGTGTGTCAGGGTGTGTGTGTGTCAGGGCCTGTGTGTCAGGGTGTGTGTGTCAGGGTGTGTGCGCCAGGGTGTGTGTGTCAGGGCCTGTGTGTCAGGGTCTGTGTGTCAGGTTGTGTGTTTCAGGGTGTGTGTGTCATGGCCTGTGTGTCAGGGCTAGTGCGTCAGGGCCTGTGTGTCACGGTGTGTGTGTCAGGGTGTGTGTGTCATGGCCTGTGTGTCAGGGCCTGTGTGTCAGGGCCTGTGTGTCACGGCGTGTGTGTCAGGGCCTGTGTGTCTGGGCCTGTGTGTCAGGGTGTGTGTGTCAGGGTGTGTGTCAAGGTGTGTGTGTCAGGGTGTCTGTGTGTCAGGGTTTGTGTGCCAGGACCTGTGTGTCAGCGCCTGTGTGTCTGGGCCTGTGTGTCAGGGTGTGTGTGTGTCAGGGCCTCTGGGTCAGGGCCTGTGTGTCAGGGTGTGTGTGTCAGGGTGTGTGCGCCAGGGTGTGTGTGTCAGGGCCTGTGTGTCAGGGCCTGTGTGTCAGGGCCTGTGTGTCACGGTGTGTGTGTCAGGGCCTGTGTGTCTGGGCCTGTGTGTCAGGGTGTGTGTGTCAGGGTGTGTGTCAAGGTGTGTATGTCAGGGTGTGTGTGTCAGGGCCTGTGTGTCAGGGCCTGTGTGTCAGGGTGTGTGTGTCAGGTCCTGTGTGTCAGGGCCTGTGTGTCAGGGCCTGTGTGTCAGGGTGTGTGTGTCAGGGCCTGTGTGTCAGGGCAAGTGTGTCAGGGCCTGTGTGTCTGGGCCTGTGTGTCAGGGTGTGTGTGTGTCCGGGTGTGTGTGTCAGGGTCTGTGTGTCAGGGTTTGTGTCTCAGGGCCTGTATGTCAGGGTTTGTGTCTCAGGTCTGTGTCTCAGGGCCTGTGTGTCAGGTCTGTGTCTCAGGGCCTGTGTGTCAGGGTTTGTGTGTCAGGGTTTGTGTGTCAGGGTGTGTGTGTCAGGGTGTGTGTGTCAGGGTGTGTGTGTCAGGGTATGTGTCTCAGGGCCTGTGTGTCAGGGTTTGTGTGTCAGGGTGTGTGTGTCAGCGTGTGTGTGTCAGGGTGTGTGTCAGGGTGTGTGTGCCAGGACCTGTGTGTCAGGGTGTCTGTGTGTCAGGGCCTGTGTGTCAGGGTGTGTGTGTCAGGGTGTGTGCGTCAGGGCCTGTGTGTCAGGGCCTGTGTGTCAGGGCCTGTGTGTCACGGTGTGTGTGTCAGGGTGTGTGTGTCATGGCCTGTGTGTCAGGGCCTGTGTTTCAGGGCCTGTGTGTCACGGTGTGTGTGTCAGGGCCTGTGTGTCTGGGCCTGTGTGTCAGCGTGTGTGTGTCAGGGTGTGTGTCAAGGTGTGTGTGTCAGGGTCTGTGTGTCAGGGTGTGTGTGTCAGGGTGTGTGTGTCAGGGTGTGTGTGTCAGGGTGTGTTTCAAGGTGTGTGTGTCAGGGTGTGTGTGTCAGGGCCTGTGTGTCAGGGCCTGTGTGTCTGCGCCTGTGTGTCAGGGTGTGTGTGTCAAGGCATGTGTGTCAGGGTGTGTGTGTCAGGGCCTGTGTGTCAGGGCCTGTGTGTCTGGGCCTGTGTATCAGGGTGTGTGTGTCAGGGCCTGTGTGTCAGGGTCTGTGTGTCAGGGTGTGTGTGTCAGGGCCTGTGTGCCAGGGCCTGTGTGTCAGGGCCTGTGTGTCAGGGTGTGTGTGTCAGGGTGTGTGTGTCATGGCCTGTGTGTCAGGGCCTGTGTGTCAGGGCCTGTGAGTCAGGGCCTGTGTGTCAGGGCCTGTGTGTCACGGTGTGTGTGTCAGGGCCTGTGTGTCTGGGCCTGTGTGTCAGGGTGTGTGTGTCAGGGTGTGTGTCAAGGTGTGTGTGTGAGGGCCTGTGTGTCAGGGTGTGTGTGTCAGGGTGTGTGTGTCACGGTGTGTGTGTCAAGGTGTGTGTGTCAGGGAGTGTGTGTCAGGGTGTGTGTGTCAGGGTGTGTATGTGTGTCAGGGCCTGTGTGTCAGGGCCTGTGTGTCAGGGTGTGTGTGTCAGGGAGTGTGTGTCAGGATGTGTGTCAGAGAGTGTGTGTCAGTGTGTGCGTGTCAGGGTGTGTGTGTCAGGGCCTGTGTGTCAGGGTGTGTGTGTCAGGGTGTGTGTGTCTGGGCCTGTGTGTCAGGGTGTGTGTCAGGGAGTGTGTGTCAGGGTGTGTGTGTCAGGGAGTGTGTGTCAGGGTGTGTGTGTCAGGGTGTGTGTGTCAGGGTGTGTGTATCAGGGTGTGTGTGTCATGGAGTGTGTGTCAGGGTGTGTGTGTCAGGGTGTGTGTGTCAGGGTGTGTGTGTTAGGGTGTGTGTCAGGGTGTGTGTGTCTGGGCCTGTGTGTCAGGGTGTGTGTGTCAGGGTGTGTGTGTCAGGGAGTTTGTGTCAGGATGTGTGTCAGGGAGTGTGTGTCAGGGAGTGTGTGTCAGGCTGTGTGTGTCAGGGTGTGTGTGTGTGTGTGTCAGGGCCTGTGTGTCAGGGCCTGTGTGTCAGGGTGTGTGTGTCAGGGAGTGTGTGTCAGGATGTGTGTCAGGGAGTGTGTGTCAGTGTGTGCGTGTCAGGGTGTGTGTGTCAGGGCCTGTGTGTCAGAGCCTGTGTGTCAGGGTGTGTGTGTCAGGGAGTGTGTGTCAGGGTGTGTGTGTCATGGAGTGTGTGTCAGGGTGTGTGTGTCAGGGTGTGTTTGTCAGGGATTGTGTGTCAGTGTGTGCGTGTCAGGGTGTGCGTGTCAGGGTGTGTGTGTCAGGGCCTGTGTGTCTGGGCCTGTGTGTCAGGGTGTGTGTCAGGGAGTGTGTGTCAGGGTGTGTGTATCAGGGAGTGTGTGTTAGGGTGTGTGTGTCATGGAGTGTGTGTCAGGGTGTGAGTGTCAGGCTGTGTGTGTCAGGGTGTGTGTGTCATGGAGTGTGTGTCAGGGTGTGTGTGTGTCAGGGTGTGTGTGTCAGGGTGTGTGTGTCAGGGTGTGTGTCAAGGTGTGTGTGTCCGGGCCTGTGTGTCAGGGTGTGTGTGTCAGGGTGTGTGTCAAGGTGTGTGTGTCAGGGTGTCTGTGTCAGGGCCTGTGTGTCACGGCCTGTGTGTCAGGGTGTGTGTGTCTGGGCCTGTGTGTCAGGGCCTGTGTGTCTGGGCCTGTGTGTCTGGGCCTGTATGTCACGGTGTGTGTGTCAGAGTGTGTGTGTCAGGGCCTGTGTGTCAGGGCCTGTGTGTCACGGTGTGTGTGTCAGGGCCTGTGTGTCTGGGCCTTTGTGTCAGGGTGTGTGTGTCAGGGTGTGTGTCAAGGTGTGTGTGTCAGGGTGTGTGTGTCAGGGCCTGTGTGTCAGGGCCTGTGTGTCTGGGCCTGTGTGTCAGGGTGTGTGTGTCAGGGCCTGTGTGTCAGGGCCTGTGTGTCAGGGCCTGTGTGTCAGGGTGTGTGTGTCATGGCCTGTGTGTCAGGGCCTGTGTGTCAGGGCCTGTTTGTCAGGTTGTGTGTGTCAGGGTGTGTGTGTCAGGGTGTGTGTATCAGGGTGTGTGTCTCAGGGACTGTGTGTCAGGGTGTGTGTCTCAGGTCTGTGTCTCAGGGCCTGTGTGTCAGTGTTTGTGTGTCAGGGTGTGTGTGTCAGGGTGTGTGTGTCAGGGAGTGTGTGTCAGGGTGTGTGTCAGGGTGTGTGTGTCAGGGTCTATGTGTCAGGCCTGTGTCTCGGGGTTTGTATCTCAGGGCCTGTGTCTCAGGCCTGTGTCTCAGGGTCTGTGTGTCAGGGTCTGTGTGTCAGGGCCTGTGTCTCAGGGCCTGTGTGTCAGGGTTTGTGTCTCAGGCCTGTGTCTCAGGGCCTGTGTCTCAGGGTTTGTGTCTCAGGGTCTATGTGTCAGGGTTTGTATCTCAGGGTCTGTGTCAGAATGTGTGTCAGGGTGTGTGTGTCAGGCTGTGTGTGTCAGGGCCTGTGTGTCACCCTGTGTGTCAGGGCCTGTGTGTCTGGGCCTGTGTGTCAGGGTGTGTGTGTCAGGGTGTGTGTGTCAGGGTGTGTGTGTCAGGGCTTGTGTGTCAGGGCCTGTGTGTCAGGGTGTGTGTGTCAGGGTGTGTGTGTCAGGGTGTGTGTCAGGGTTTGTGTGTCACGGTGTGTGTGTCAGGGTGTGTGTGCCAGGGTGTGTGTGTCAAGGTGTGTGCGTCGGAGTGTGTGTGTCAGTGTGTGTGTCAGTGTGTGTGTGTCAGGGTGTGTGTGTCAGGGTGTGTGTGTCAGGGTGTGTGTGTAAGGGTCTGTGTCTCATGGTCTGTGTCTCAGGGCCTGTGTCTCAGGGTTTGTGTCTCAGGGTCTATGTGTCAGGGCCTGTGTGTCTGGGCCTGTGTGTCAAGGTGTGTGTCAGGGAGTGTGTTTCAGGGTGTGTGTGTCAGGGCCTGTGTGTCAGGGTATGTGTCAGGGAGTGTGTGTCAGGGTGTGTGTGTCAGGGAGTGTGTGTCAGGGAGTGTGTGTCATGGAGTGTGTGTCAGGGTGTGTGTGTCAGGGTGTGTGTGTGTCAGGGTGTGTGTGTCAGGGTGTGTGTCAAGGTGTGTGTGTCAGGGTGTCTGTGTCAGGGCCTGTGTGTCACGGCCTGTGTGTCAGGGTGTGTGTGTCTGGGCCTGTGTGTCAGGGCCTGTGTGTCTGGGCCTGTGTGTCTGGGCCTGTATGTCACGGTGTGTGTGTCAGAGTGTGTGTGTCAGGGCCTGTGTGTCAGGGCCTGTGTGTCACGGTGTGTGTGTCAGGGCCTGTGTGTCTGGGCCTGTGTGTCAGGGTGTGTGTGTCAGGGTGTGTGTCAAGGTGTGTGTGTCAGGGTGTGTGTGTCAGGGGCTGTGTGTCAGGGCCTGTGTCTCTGGGCCTGTGTGTCAGGGTGTGTGTGTCAGGGCCTGTGTGTCTGGGCCTGTGTGTCAGGGTGTGTGTCAAGGTGTGTGTGTCAGGGTGTGTGTGTCAGGGCCTGTGTGTCAGGGCCTGTGTGTCTGGGCCTGTGTGTCAGGGTGTGTGTGTCAGGGCCTGTGTGTCAGGGCCTGTGTGTCAGGGCCTGTGTGTCAGGGTGTGTGTGTCATGGCCTGTGTGTCAGGGCCTGTGTGTCAGGGCCTGTTTGTCAGGTTGTGTGTGTCAGGGTGTGTGTGTCAGGGTGTGTGTATCAGGGTGTGTGTCTCAGGGACTGTGTGTCAGGGTGTGTGTCTCAGGTCTGTGTCTCAGGGCCTGTGTGTCAGTGTTTGTGTGTCAGGGTGTGTGTGTCAGGGAGTGTGTGTCAGGGTGTGTGTCAGGGTGTGTGTGTCAGGGTCTATGTGTCAGGCCTGTGTCTCGGGGTTTGTATCTCAGGGCCTGTGTCTCAGGCCTGTGTCTCAGGGTCTGTGTGTCAGGGTCTGTGTGTCAGGGCCTGTGTCTCAGGGCCTGTGTGTCAGGGTTTGTGTCTCAGGCCTGTGTCTCAGGGCCTGTGTCTCAGGGTTTGTGTCTCATGGTCTATGTGTCAGGGTTTGTATCTCAGGGTCTGTGTCAGAATGTGTGTCAGGGTGTGTGTGTCAGGGTGTGTGTGTCAGGGCCTGTGTGTCACCCTGTGTGTCAGGGCCTGTGTGTCTGGGCCTGTGTGTCAGGGTGTGTGTGTCAGGGTGTGTGTGTCAGGGTGTGTGTGTCAGGGCCTGTGTGTCAGGGCCTGTGTGTCAGGGTGTGTGTGTCAGGGTGTGTGTGTCAGGGTGTGTGTCAGGGTTTGTGTGTCACGGTGTGTGTGTCAGGGTGTGTGTGCCAGGGTGTGTGTGTCAAGGTGTGTGCGTCGGAGTGTGTGTGTCAGTGTGTGTGTCAGTGTGTGTGTGTCAGGGTGTGTGTGTCAGGGTGTGTGTGTCAGGGTGTGTGTGTAAGGGTCTGTGTCTCATGGTCTGTGTCTCAGGGCCTGTGTCTCAGGGTTTGTGTCTCAGGGTCTATGTGTCAGGGCCTGTGTGTCTGGGCCTGTGTGTCAAGGTGTGTGTCAGGGAGTGTTTCAGGGAGTGTGTGTCAGGATGTGTGTCAGGGAGTGTGTGTCAGGGAGTGTGTGTCAGGCTGTGTGTGTCAGGGTGTGTGTGTGTGTGTCAGGGCCTGTGTGCCAGGGCCTGTGTGTCAGGGTGTGTGTGTCAGGGAGTGTGTGTCAGGATGTGTGTCAGGGAGTGTGTGTCAGTGTGTGCGTGTCAGGGTGTGTGTGTCAGGGCCTGTGTGTCAGAGCCTGTGTGTCAGGGTGTGTGTGTCAGGGAGTGTGTGTCAGGGTGTGTGTGTCATGGAGTGTGTGTCAGGGTGTGTGTGTCAGGGTGTGTTTGTCAGGGATTGTGTGTCAGTGTGTGCGTGTCAGGGTGTGCGTGTCAGGGTGTGTGTGTCAGGGCCTGTGTGTCTGGGCCTGTGTGTCAGGGTGTGTGTCAGGGAGTGTGTGTCAGGGTGTGTGTATCAGGGAGTGTGTGTCAGGGTGTGTGTGTCATGGAGTGTGTGTCAGGGTGTGAGTGTCAGGGTGTGTGTGTCAGGGTGTGTGTGTCATGGAGTGTGTGTCAGGGTGTGTGTGTGTCAGGGTGTGTGTGTCAGGGTGTGTGTGTCAGGGTGTGTGTCAAGGTGTGTGTGTCCGGGCCTGTGTGTCAGGGTGTGTGTGTCAGGGTGTGTGTCAAGGTGTGTGTGTCAGGGTGTCTGTGTCAGGGCCTGTGTGGCACGACCTGTGTGTCAGGGTGTGTGTGTCTGGGCCTGTGTGTCAGGGTGTGTGTCAGGGTGTGTGTGTCAGGGTCTATGTGTCAGGCCTGTGTCTCGGGGTTTGTATCTCAGGGCCTGTGTCTCAGGCCTGTGTCTCAGGGTCTGTGTGTCAGGGTCTGTGTGTCAGGGCCTGTGTCTCAGGGCCTGTGTGTCAGGGTTTGTGTCTCAGGCCTGTGTCTCAGGGCCTGTGTCTCAGGGTTTGTGTCTCAGGGTCTATGTGTCAGGGTTTGTATCTCAGGGTCTGTGTCAGAATGTGTGTCAGGGTGTGTGTGTCAGGCTGTGTGTGTCAGGGCCTGTGTGTCACCCTGTGTGTCAGGGCCTGTGTGTCTGGGCCTGTGTGTCAGGGTGTGTGTGTCAGGGTGTGTGTGTCAGGGTGTGTGTGTCAGGGCCTGTGTGTCAGGGCCTGTGTGTCAGGGTGTGTGTGTCAGGGTGTGTGTGTCAGGGTGTGTGTCAGGGTTTGTGTGTCACGGTGTGTGTGTCAGGGTGTGTGTGCCAGGGTGTGTGTGTCAAGGTGTGTGCGTCGGAGTGTGTGTGTCAGTGTGTGTGTCAGTGTGTGTGTGTCAGGGTGTGTGTGTCAGGGTGTGTGTGTCAGGGTGTGTGTGTAAGGGTCTGTGTCTCATGGTCTGTGTCTCAGGGCCTGTGTCTCAGGGTTTGTGTCTCAGGGTCTATGTGTCAGGGCCTGTGTGTCTGGGCCTGTGTGTCAAGGTGTGTGTCAGGGAGTGTGTTTCAGGGAGTGTGTGTCAGGATGTGTGTCAGGGAGTGTGTGTCAGGGAGTGTGTGTCAGGCTGTGTGTGTCAGGGTGTGTGTGTGTGTGTCAGGGCCTGTGTGCCAGGGCCTGTGTGTCAGGGTGTGTGTGTCAGGGAGTGTGTGTCAGGATGTGTGTCAGGGAGTGTGTGTCAGTGTGTGCGTGTCAGGGTGTGTGTGTCAGGGCCTGTGTGTCAGAGCCTGTGTGTCAGGGTGTGTGTGTCAGGGAGTGTGTGTCAGGGTGTGTGTGTCATGGAGTGTGTGTCAGGGTGTGTGTGTCAGGGTGTGTTTGTCAGGGATTGTGTGTCAGTGTGTGCGTGTCAGGGTGTGCGTGTCAGGGTGTGTGTGTCAGGGCCTGTGTGTCTGGGCCTGTGTGTCAGGGTGTGTGTCAGGGAGTGTGTGTCAGGGTGTGTGTATCAGGGAGTGTGTGTCAGGGTGTGTGTGTCATGGAGTGTGTGTCAGGGTGTGAGTGTCAGGGTGTGTGTGTCAGGGTGTGTGTGTCATGGAGTGTGTGTCAGGGTGTGTGTGTGTCAGGGTGTGTGTGTCAGGGTGTGTGTGTCAGGGTGTGTGTCAAGGTGTGTGTGTCCGGGCCTGTGTGTCAGGGTGTGTGTGTCAGGGTGTGTGTCAAGGTGTGTGTGTCAGGGTGTCTGTGTCAGGGCCTGTGTGTCACGGCCTGTGTGTCACGGTGTGTGTGTCAGAGTGTGTGTGTCAGGGCCTGTGTGTCAGGGCCTGTGTGTCAGGGTATGTGTCAGGGAGTGTGTGTCAGGGCCTGTGTGTCAGGGCCTGTGTGTCGGGGCCTGTATGTCACGGTGTGTGTGTCAGGGCCTGTGTGTCAGGGCCTCTGTGTCAGGGTGTGTGTGTCAGGGAGTGTGTGTCAGGGTGTGTGTGTCACGGTGTGTGTGTGTCAGGGCCTGTGTGTCAGGGCCTGTGTGTCAGGGTGTGTGTGTCAGGGCCTGTGTGTCAGGGCCTGTGTGTCAGGGCCTGTTTGTCAGGGTGTGTGTGTCAGGGTGTGTGTGTCAGGGTGTGTGTGTCAGGGTGTGTGTCTCAGGGCCTGTGTGTCAGGGTGTGTGTCTCTGGTCTGTGTCTCAGGGCCTGTGTGTCAGGGTTTGTGTGTCAGGGTGTGTGTGTCAGGGTGTGTGTGTCAGGGTGTGTGTCAGGGTGTTTGTCAGGGTGTGTGTGTCAGGGTCTATGTGTCAGGCCTGTGTCTCGGGGTTTGTGTCTCAGGGCCTGTGTCTCAGGCCTGTGTCTCAGGGTCTGTGTGTCAGGGTGTGTGTGTCAGGGCCTGTGTCTCAGGGCCTGTGTGTCAGGGCCTGTGTCTCAGGGTTTGTGTCTCAGGGTCTATGTGTCAGGGTTTGTATCTCAGAGCCTGTGTCAGAGTGTGTGTGTCAGGGTGTGTGTGTCAGGGTGTGGGTGTCAGGGCCTGTGTGTCACCCTGTGTGTCAGGGCCTGTGTGTCTGGGCCTGTGTGTCAGGGTGTGTGTGTCAGGGTGTGTGTGTCAGGGCCTGTGTGTCAGGGTGTGTGTGTCAGGGTGTGTGTGTCAGGGTGTGTGTGTCAGGGTGTGTGTCAGGGAGTGTGTGTCACCCTGTGTGTCAGGGTGTGTGTCAGGGTTTGTGTCGCAGGGCCTGTGTGTCAGAGTTTGTGTCTCAGGGTTTGTGTCTCAGGTCTGTGTCTCAGGCCTGTGTCTCAGGGTTTGTGTGTCAGGGCCTGTGTCTCAGGGTTTGTGTGTCAGGGCCTGTGTCTCAGGTCTGTGTCTCAGGGCCTGTGTGCCAGGGTTTGTGTCTCAGGGCCTGTGTCTCAGGCCTGTGTCTCAGGGTCTGTGTGTCAGGGTGTGTGTGCCAGGGCCTGTGTCTCAGGGCCTGTGTGTCAGGGTTTGTGTCTCAGGCCTGTGTCTCAGGGCCTGTGTCTCTAGGTTTGTGTCTCAGGGTCTATGTGTCAGGGTTTGTATCTCAGGGTCAGTGTCAGGGTGTGTGTGTCAGGGTGTGTGTGTCAGAGTGTGTGTGTCAGGGCCTGTGTGTCAGGGCCTGTGTGTCTGGGCCTGTGTGTCAGGGTGTGTGTGTGTCAGGGTGTGTGTGTGTCAGGGTTTGTGTCTCAGGTCTGTGTCTCAGGGCCTGTGTGTCAGGGTTTGTGTGTCAGGGTGTGTGTGTCAGGGTGTGTGTCTCAGGTTCTGTGTGTCATGGTTTGTGTCTCAGGTCTGTGTCTCAGGGTCAATGTGTGAGGGTTTTGGTCTCAGGGTCTATGTGTCAGGCCTGTGTCTCAGGGTTTGTGTCTCAGGGCCTGTGTCTCAGGACCTGTGTGTCAGGGTTTGTGTCTCAGGGTCTGTGGCCCCAGGGTTCATTTCTTAGAGTCTGTCTCTCAGGATCCACCCTAGGGTCTGTGTCCCAGGATCTGTCCCCAATGTCTGTCTCAGGATCCGTGTACTTAGGGTGTGTGGGGGCGTCACATCTGTGACCCCATTGTCTGTGTCCGTAGGGTCTCTCTCCTCTAGATCTGTGCCCGCCTCTGGTCTCTCCCGAGTCTCTGTCCTTAGATTCTATCTCAGGGACTGTCCTTAGTCTGTCCCCAGGGTTTGTGTCTCAGGGTCTGTCTCAGAGTCTGTGTCAGAGTGTGTGTGTCAGGGTGTGTGTGTCAGGGTGTGTGTGTCAGGGCCTGTGTGTCACCCTGTGTGTCAGGGCCTGTGTGTCTGGGCCAGTGTGTCAGGGTGTGTGTGTCAGGGTGCGTGTGTTAGGGTGTGTGTGCCAGGACCTGTGTGTCAGGGCCTGTGTGTCAGGGTGTGCGTGTCAGGGTGTGTGTGTGTCTTGGCCTGTGTGTCTGGGCCTGTGTGTCTGGGCCTGTGTGTCACGGTGTGTGTGTCAGGGTGTGTATGTCATGGCCTGTGTGTCAGGGCCTGTGTGTCAGGGTGTGTGTGTCAGGGTGTGTGTCAAGGTGTGTGTGTCAGGGTGTGTGTGTCAGGGCATGTGTGTCAGGGCCTGTGTGGCTGGGCCTGTGTGTCAGGGTGTGTGTGTCAGGGCCTGTGTGTCAGGGCCTTGTGTCAGGGCCTGTGTGTCAGGGTGTGTGTGTCAGGGCCTGTGTGTCAGGGCCTGTGTGTCAGGGCCTGTTTGTCAGGGTGTGTGTGTCAGGGCCTGTGTGTCAGGGCCTGTGTGTCAGGGCCTGTGTGTCAGGGTGTGTGTGTCAGGGCCTGTGTGTCAGGGCCTGTGTGTCAGGGCCTGTTTGTCAGGGTGTGTGTGTCAGGGTGTGTGTGTCAGGGTGTGTGTGTCAGGGTGTGTGTCTCAGGGCCTGTGTGTCAGGGTGTGTGTCTCAAGTCTGTGTCTCAGGGCCTGTGTGTCAGGGTTTGTGTGTCAGGGTGTGTGTGTCAGGGTGTGTGTGTCAGGGTGTGTGTGTCGGGGTGTGTGTCAGGGTGTGTGTGTCAGGGTCTATGTGTCAGGCCTGTGTCTCGGGGTTTGTGTCTCAGGGCCTGTGTCTCAGGCCTGTGTCTCAGGGCCTGTGTCTCAGGGTTTGTGTCTCAGGGTCTATGTGTCAGGGTTTGTATCTCAGGGTCTGTGTCAGAGTGTGTGTGTCAGGGTGTGTGTGTCAGGGTGTGTGTGTCAGGGTGTGTGTGTCAGGGTGTGTGTGTCAGGGCCTGTGTGTCAGGGTGTGTGTGTGTCAGGGTGTGTGTCAGGGTTTGTGTGTCACGGTGTGTGTGTCAGGGTGTGTGTGCCAGGGTGTGTGTGTCAAGGTGTGTGCGTCAGGGTGTGTGTGTCGGAGTGTGTGTGTCAGTGTGTGTGTGTCAGTGTGTGTGTGTCAGGGTGTGTGTGTAAGGGTCCGTGTCTCAGGGCCTCTATCTCAGGGTTTGTGTCTCAGCGTCTATGTGTCAGGGTTTGTGTCTCAGGGTCTATGTGTCAGGGTTTGTGTCTCACGGTTTGTGTCTCAGGGTCTATGTGTCAGGGTTTGTGTCTCAGGGTCTGTGTCAGAGTGTGTGTGTCAGGGTTTGTTTGTCAGGGCGTGTGTGTCAGGGCCTGTGTGTCACCCTGTGTGTCAGGGTGTGTGTGTCAGCGTGTGTGTCAAGGTGTGTGTGTCAGGGTGTGTGTGTCAGGGTTTGTGTCTCAGGGTTTGTGTCTCAGGTCTGTGTCTCAGGCCTGTGTCTCAGGGTTTGTGTCTCAGGTCTGTGTCTCAGGCCTCTGTCTCAGGGTTTGTGTGTCAGGGTTTGTGTCTCAGGGTCTGTGTGTCAGGGCCTGTGTCTCAGGTCTGTGTCTCAGGTCTGTGTCTCAGGGCCTGTGTGTCAGGGTTTGTGTCTCAGGGTCTGTGCCCCCAGGGTTCATTTCCTAGAGTCTGTCTCTCAGGATATACCCTAGGGTCTGTGTCCCAGGATCTGTCCCCAAATTCTGACTCAGGATCCGTGTACTTAGGGTGTGTGGGGGTGTCACATCTGTGACCCCCATTGTCTGTGTCCGTAGGGTCTCTCTCCTCTAGATCTGTGCCCGCCTCTGGTCTCTCCTGAGTCTCTGTCCTTAGATTCTATCTCAGGGACTGTCCTTAGTCTGCCCCAGGGTTTGTGTCTCAGGGTCTGTCTCAGGGTCTGTGTCAGAGTGTGTGTGTCAGGGTGTGTGTGTCAGGGTGTGTGTGTCAGGGACTGTGTGTCACCCTGTGTGTCAGGGCCTGTGTGTCTGGGCCTGTGTGTCAGGGTGTGTGTGTCAGGGTGTGTGTGTTAGGGTGTGTGTGCCAGGACCTGTGTGTCAGGGCCTGTGTGTCAGGGTGTGTGTGTCAGGGTGTGTGTGTCAGGGTGTGTGTGTGTGTCAGGGCCTGTGTGTCAGGGCCTGTGTGTCAGGGCCTGTGTGTCATGGTGTGTGTGTGTGGGCCTGTGTGTCAGGGTGTGTGTCAGGGTGTGTGTGTCAGGGCCTGTGTGTCAGGGCCTGTGTGTCTGGGCCTGTGTGTCAGGGTGTGTGTGTCAGAGTGTGTGTGTCAGAGTGTGTGTGTCAGGGTGTGTGTGTCAGGGTTTGTGTCTCAGGGCCTGTGTGTCAGGGTTTGTGTCTCAGGTCTGTGTCTCAGGGCCTGCGTGTCAGGGTTTGTGTGTCACGGTGTGTGTGGCAGGGTGTGTTTGTCAGGGTGTGTGTCAGGGTGTTTATGTCAGGGTGTGTATGTCAGGGTCTATGTGTCAGGCTTGTGTCTCGGGGTTTGTGTGTCACGGTTTGTGTCTCAGGTCTGTGTCTCAGGGCCTGTGTCTCAGGGTTTGTGTCTCAGGGTCTATGTGTCAGGGTTTGTGTCTCAGGGCCTGTGTGTCACCCTGTGTGTCAGGGCCTGTGTGTCTGGGCCTGTGTGTCAGGGTGTGTGTGTCAGGGTGTGTGTGTCAGGGTGTGTGTGACAGGGCCTGTGTGTCAGGGTGTGTGTGTCAGGGTGTGTGTGCCAGGGTGTGTGTGTCAAGGTGTGTGCGTCAGGGTGTGTATGTCAGGGTGTGTGTGTCAGGGTGTGTGTGTAAGGGTGTGTGTGTCAGTGTGTGTTTGTCAGCGTCTGTGTGTCACGGTGTGTGTGACAGGGTGTGTGTGTCAGGGTGTGTGTGTAAGGGTCTGTGTCTCAGGGCCTGTGTCTGGTCTGGGTCTGGTCTCTCCCGAGTCTCTGTCTTAGGTGTGTGTGTCAGGGTGTGTGTGTCAGGGTGTGTGTGTCACAGTGTGTGTGTCTGGGCCTGTGTGTCTGGGCCTGTGTGTCAGGGTATGTGTGTCAGAGTGTGTGTGTCAGGGTGTGTGTGTCAGGGTTTGTGTCTCAGGCCCTGTGTGTCAGGGTTTGTGTGTCACGGTGTGTGTGGCAGGGTGTGTTTGTCAGGGTGTGTGTCAGGGTGTTTGTGTCAGGGTGTGTGTGTCAGGGTGTGTGTGTCAGGGTCTATGTGTCAGGCTTGTGTCTCGGGGTTTGTGTGTCATGGTTTGTGTCTCAGGCCTGTGTCTCAGGGCCTGTATCTCAGGGTTTGTGTCTCAGGGTCTATGTGTCAGGGTTTGTGTCTCAGGGCCTGTGTGCCACCCTGTGTGTCAGGGCCTGTGTGTCTGGGCCTGTGTGTCAGGGTGTGTGTGTCAGGGTGTGTGTGTTAGGGTGTGTGTGCCAGGACCTGTGTGTCAGGGCCTGTGTGTCAGGGTGTGTGTGTCAGGGTGTGTGTGTCAGGGTGTGTGTGTGTCAGGGCCTGTGTGTCAGGGCCTGTGTGTCAGGGCCTGTGTGTCATGGTGTGTGTGTCAGGGCCTGTGTGTCTGGGCCTGTGTGTCAGGGTGTGTGTGTCAGGGTGTGTGTCAAGGTGTGTGTGTCGGGGTGTGTGTGTCAGGGCCTGTGTGTCAGGGCCTGTGTGTCTGGGCCTGTGTGTCAGGGTGTGTGTGTCAGGGCCTGTGTGTCAGGGTGTGTGTGCCAGGGTGTGTGTGTCAGGGTGTGTGTGTCAGGGTGTGTGTGTCAGGGTGTGTGTGTCAGGGTGTGTGTGTCAGGGTTTGTGTCTCAGGGCCTTTGTGTCATGGTTTGTGTCTCAGGTCTGTGTCTCAGGGCCTGTGTGTCAGGGTTTGTGTGTCAGGGTGTGTGTGTCAGGGTGTGTGTGTCAGGGTGTGTGTGTGTCAGGGTGTGTGTCAGGGTGTGTGTGTCAGGGCCTGTGTGTCAGGGTGTGTGTGTCAGGGCCTGTGTGTCACGGCCTGTGTGTCTGGGCCTGTGTGTCTGGGCCTGTGTGTCACGGTGTGTGTGTCAGGGTGTGTGTGTCAGGGCCTGTGTGACACGGTGTGTGTGTCAGGGCCTGTGTGTCTGGGCCTGTGTGTCAGGGTGTGTGTGTCAGGGTGTGTGTCAAGGTGTGTGTGTCAGGGTGTGTGTGTCAGGGCCTGTGTGTCAGGGTGTGTGTGTCAGGGCCTGTGTGTCAGGGCATGTGTGTCAGGGCGTGTGTGTCAGGGCCCGAGTGTCAGGGCCTGTGTGTCAGGGCCTGTGTGTCTGGGCCTGTGTGTCTGGGCCTGTGTGTCAGGGTGTGTGTGTCTGAGTGTGTGTGTCAGAGTGTGTGTGTCAGGGTGTGTGTGTCAGGGTTTGTGTCTCAGGGCCTGTGTGTCAGGGTTTGTGTCTCCGGTCTGTGTCTCAGGGCCTGTGTGTCAGGGTTTGTGTGTCAGGGTTTGTGTGTCACGGTGTGTGTGGCAAGGTGTGTTTGTCAGGGTGTGTGTCAGGGTGTTTGTGTCAGGGTGTGTGTGTCAGGGTCTATGTGTCAGGCTTGTGTCTCGGGGTTTGTGTGCCACCTTGTGTGTCAGGGCCTGTGTGTCTGGGCCTGTGTGTCAGGGTGTGTGTGTCAGGGTGTGTGTGTCAGGGTGTGTGTGACAGGGCCTGTGTGTCAGGGTGTGTGTGTCAGGGTGTGTGTGTCAGGATGTGTGTGTCAGGGTGTGTGTGTCACAGTGTGTGTGTCAGGGTGTGTGTGCCAGGGTGTGTGTGTCAAGGTGTGTGCGTCAGGGTGTGTGTGTCAGGGTGTGTGTGTCAGGGTGTGTGTGTAAGGGTGTGTGTGTCAGTGTGTGTTTGTCAGCGTCTGTGTGTTACGGTGTGTGTGTCAGGGTGTGTGTGTGTCAGGGTGTGTGTGTAAGGGTCTGTGTCTCAGGGCCTGTGTCTGGTCTGGATCTGGTCTCTCCCGAGTCTCTGTCTTAGGTGTGTGTGTCAGGGTGTGTGTGTCAGGGTGTGTGTGTCACAGTGTGTGTGTCTGGGCCTGTGTGTCTGGGCCTGTGTGTCAGGGTATGTGTGTCAGAGTGTGTGTGTCAGGGTGTGTGTGTCAGGGTTTGTGTCTCAGGCCCTGTGTGTCAGGGTTTGTGTGTCACGGTGTGTGTGGCAGGGTGTGTGTGTCAGGGTTTGTGTCTCAGGGCCTGTGTGTCACGGTCTGTGTCTCAGGTCTGTGTCTCAGGGCCTGTGTGTCAGGGTTTGTGTGTCACGGTGTGTGTGGCAGGGTGTGTTTGTCAGGGTGTGTGTCAGGGTGTTTGTGTCAGGTTGTGTGTGTCAGGGTCTATGTGTCAGGCTTGTGTCTCGGGGTTTGTGTGTCACGGTTTGTGTCTCAGGCCTGTGTCTCAGGGCCTGTATCTCAGGGTTTGTGTCTCAGGGTCTATGTGTCAGGGTTTGTGTCTCAGGGCCTGTGTGCCACCCTGTGTGTCAGGGCCTGTGTGTCTGGGCCTGTGTGTCAGGGTGTGTGTGTCAGGGTGTGTGTGTCAGGGTGTGTGTGACAGGGCCTGTGTGTCAGGGTGTGTGTGCCAGGGTGTGTGTGTCAGGGTGTGTGTGTCAGGGCCCGAGTGTCAGGGCCTGTGTGTCAGGGCCTGTGTGTCTGGGCCTGTGTGTCTGGGCCTGTGTGTCAGGGTGTGTGTGTCTGAGTGTGTGTGTCAGCGTGTGTGTGTCAGGGTGTGTGTGTCAGGGTTTGTGTCTCAGGGCCTGTGTGTCAGGGTTTGTGTCTCCGGTCTGTGTCTCAGGGCCTGTGTGTCAGGGTTTGTGTGTCAGGGTTTGTGTGTCACGGTGTGTGTGGCAAGGTGTGTTTGTCAGGGTGTGTGTCAGGGTGTTTGTGTCAGGGTGTGTGTGTCAGGGTCTATGTGTCAGGCTTGTGTCTCGGGGTTTGTGTGTCACGGTTTGTGTCTCAGGTCTGCGTCTCAGGGCCTGTGTCTCAGGGTTTGTGTCTCAGGGTCTATGTGTCAGGGTTTGTGTCTCAGGGCCTGTGTGCCACCTTGTGTGTCAGGGCCTGTGTGTCTGGGCCTGTGTGTCAGGGTGTGTGTGTCAGGGTGTGTGTGTCAGGGTGTGTGTGACAGGGCCTGTGTGTCAGGGTGTGTGTGTCAGGGTGTGTGTGTCAGGGTGTGTGTGTCAGGGTGTGTGTGTCACAGTGTGTGTGTCAGGGTGTGTGTGCCAGGGTGTGTGTGTCAAGGTGTGTGCGTCAGGGTGTGTGTGTCAGGGTGTGTGTGTCAGGGTGTGTGTGTAAGGGTGTGTGTGTCAGTGTGTGTTTGTCAGCGTCTGTGTGTTACGGTGTGTGTGTCAGGGTGTGTGTGTGTCAGGGTGTGCGTGTAAGGGTCTGTGTCTCAGGGCCTGTGTCTGGTCTGGATCTGGTCTCTCCCGAGTCTCTGTCTTAGGTGTGTGTGTCAGGGTGTGTGTGTCAGGGTGTGTGTGTCACAGTGTGTGTGTCTGGGCCTGTGTGTCTGGGCCTGTGTGTCAGGGTATGTGTGTCAGAGTGTGTGTGTCAGGGTGTGTGTGTCAGGGTTTGTGTCTCAGGCCCTGTGTGTCAGGGTTTGTGTGTCACGGTGTGTGTGGCAGGGTGTGTGTGTCAGGGTTTGTGTCTCAGGGCCTGTGTGTCACGGTCTGTGTCTCAGGTCTGTGTCTCAGGGCCTGTGTGTCAGGGTTTGTGTGTCACGGTGTGTGTGGCAGGGTGTGTTTGTCAGGGTGTGTGTCAGGGTGTTTGTGTCAGGTTGTGTGTGTCAGGGTCTATGTGTCAGGCTTGTGTCTCGGGGTTTGTGTGTCACGGTTTGTGTCTCAGGCCTGTGTCTCAGGGCCTGTATCTCAGGGTTTGTGTCTCAGGGTCTATGTGTCAGGGTTTGTGTCTCAGGGCCTGTGTGCCACCCTGTGTGTCAGGCCCTGTGTGTCTGGGCCTGTGTGTCAGGGTGTGTGTGTCAGGGTGTGTGTGTCAGGGTGTGTGTGACAGGGCCTGTGTGTCAGGGTGTGTGTGTCAGGGTGTGTGTGTCAGGGTGTGTGTGTCAGGGTGTGTGTGTCACAGTGTGTGTGTCAGGGTGTGTGTGCCAGGGTGTGTGTGTCAAGGTGTGTGCGTCAGGGTGTGTGTGTCCGGGTGTGTGTGTCAGGGTGTGTGTGACAGGGCCTGTGTGTGTCAGTGTGTGTTTGTCAGCGTCTGTGTGTCATGGTGTGTGTGTCAGGGTGTGTGTGTCAGGGTGTGTGTGTCAGGGTGTGTGTGTAAGGGTCTGTGTCTCAGGGCCTGTGTCTGGTCTGGGTCTGGTCTCTCCCGAGTCTCTGTCTTAGATTCTATCTCAGGGACAGTCCTTAGTCTGTCCCCAGGGTTTGTGTCTCAGGGTCTGTCTCAGAGTCTGTGTCAGAGTGTGTGTGTCAGGGCGTGTGTGTCAGGGTGTGTGTGTCAGGGTGTGTGTGTCAGGGTGTGTGTGTCAGGGCCTGTGTGTGTCAGGGTGTGTGTGTCAGGGCCTGTGTGTCAGGGCCTGTGTGTCAGGGTGTGTGTGTCAGGGTCTGTGTGTCAGGGTGTGTGTGTCAGAGTGTGTGTGTCAGGGTGTGTGTCAGGGTGTGTGTGTCAGGGTGTGTGTGTCAGGGTGTGTGTGTCAGGGTGTGTATCAAGGTGTGCGTGTCAGGGCCTGTGTGTCAGGGCCTGTGTGTCAGGGCCTGAAATGGGCGCATGTGCGCATGTGCGGAGCTCTTCTAGTGTGTGCACATGCGCAGGACATTTCCGGAGTGTGCGCATGTGGGAAGTATTTCGGGCGGGAAAAGCCTGCAGAATCAGCCATGTTTGCCATGTTCTGCACCTCTGTTGATTCTTCTGCACTCACTGATCTTCACAATGGGCTGTGTCATCCTGGAGTCACTCGTTTGTTACACTATGTTCGTTCCAAAAAATTACCTTTCTCTACAGAAGATGTGAAGATGACGTGTGCTTCATGTAGAATCTGTGCTGAATTAAAACCAAGGTTCTTCCGTCCTGAAGAAGGAAGGTTGATCAAAGCTACTCAACCTATGGAACGTTTGAGTATTGACTTCAAAGGGCCTTTACCATCCTCCTCTCAAAATGTTTATATACTTACCTTAGTTGACGAATATTCGAGGTTTCCATTTGTCTTTCCCTGTCCAAATATTTCAGCTGCTACGGTTATCAAATGTTTAGATCAACTGTTTTCATTCTGTGGATTTCCAAGTTACATACATTCTGATAGGGGCACCTCATTCATGTCAAAAGATTTAAAGGACTACCTTTCTAAGAGAGGAATTGCAACAAGTAAAATAGTAAGATTAAAGGAGAACTTACCAGTTTGAAGTTTGATCTGTATTTTATGCGGAGTTACGATGAGGGATTACGTGAAGAAGCCCGCTCAGGGCGCAGGCGCGTATTGCTTCCAAGCAGCGGTGTGGAATCACAGACAGACACACGTATTTGAAGTAACATAGTAAAGAATAAAGAGACATCAATTATCAGTTTGATCCATGTAATGAGGGTGGGAGCGGAGGGCACGTAATCCCTCATCGTAACTCCTCATAAAATACAGATCAAACTTCAAACTGGTAAGTTCTCGTTTACTCTTACTATTTTACTTCGGAGTCACGTGAGTGACTTCGTGAAGATTTCAAAGCTCTGTGATTTCAAACCGTGTAACAGTTTTACTCACTCACTGCCGAAAGCTCTTGAGGAAGGAAGTGTTATTGTAATCAACCAATGAATCTGTTTTCAAAACAAAACGGTCTTTATTAACAATAACAAAAACAAATAGCTCCCCCGGGCTTTAAATTAAATATTTGCAGTTTCTAATATTCTTGCTGCAAATAAATCAGGGTTCACCAAAGGCTTGTCATAGAACGTCCGGAATGTGGATTCCCTCGACCATCCTGCTTTGTTTAGGATAAGGTCAATAGGCACATTCATCCTTGCTGCCGTTGATGTGGATGCTGCCCTGGAGGAATGAGATTTATATACATTAATGTCTATTCCAGCAGCTTCCAATACCTGTTTTAACCATCTTGAAATGGTCTGGCTCGTTACCCTGCCATGTGGTTTTTTGTGGCTGACCCATAAGGCTCTTTCACTTCCTCGGATATTATGGGTTGTGTCAATATAAATTTTGATGTGGGTCACCACACACAATCGTGGCTCTGGTGGGTAGGCCCGGAATACCACTAGCGTGTTGGATGTTCCTGGCCTGCTTTGTTTTTATCAGACCTTGTATAGTGAAGGTTACCTGGTCTGACGTTGTTTCCATGCTGTCCAGTCGAAGTTTATGCAATGACTGGACCCTCTGTGCAGATACTAGTGCCATAAGCATGAGCGTTTTTAATGTCAATTGCTCAAGGCTGAGGGATCTTGCTGGTGGTCTGTCCCGAAGGTATGTGAGCACAACACTGATGTCCCAAATTTGAGTATATCTAGGCTTGGGGGGCTTAATGTTATATATGCCCCTCATCAGTTTGACCACCAGCGGATGGGATCCCATGGGCTGATGTCCTGCAGGTTTGAGGTAGTTGGAGAGGGCACTACGTGCCGTGTTGATGGCACTGTAGCTCATATCCTCATGATGATGTAAGTAGGCCAGGAACTCGAGAACATTGGCTACTGTGGCTGTTTCGTAAGCAGTCCCCGTTTCTTGGCAGTACCTCTCCCATTTCTTGATGTTGGTTAGGTACTGCCTCTTTGTAGATGTTCTCAGGGATGCTGACATGGTGGTGATGGTTTGTTGCGATAATCCCAGGTCCAGATAGGGTCGGTTTAAAATCTGCAACCCAGGAGTTTAATGTCTTGATGGCATGGGTGGCTTATGCCTGACACTGGGTGAGTCAATAACCCTGGATGACTGGGAAACACCATTGGTGATTCTACCACCATGTCATGGAGTATTGGGAACCATGGCTGTGTAGGCCAGTCGGGCACCCCCAAAATTCCAGATGCTGAATCCATCTGGATTTTGCGAAGTACCCGACTGATGAGGCAGAAGGGAGGAGAGGCATAGAAAAAGAACTTTCCCCAATCCAGCGTGAATGCATCTACCGCTGCTGCCTCTGGATCTGGTTCCCACGCGACATACGTAGTTAATTGGTGATTCAGTCTTGATGCAAATAAATCGATATCTGGCTTCCCATATTGCTTTACAATTTTAGCAAATGCTTTAGGATTTAACATCCATTCGATGTTGTCATTGAATTTGCGTGACCTGGTGTCCGCCACTGTATTTAGCTTACCTGGTAGATAGGTAGCTGAAAGCCAAATATGTCTTTCGACACACCATTGCCAAATCGTATTGACCAATTTGTCGCATGATAAAGATTTTATGCCGCCCATATGGTTAATGTAAGCCACCACCGTAGTATTATCTATTTGTAATCGAACATGCAAGTGCTGCATATTTGATGCATATGCTTTTAAACCATAAAAGGCGCCCTTCATTTCTAAATAATTAATGCCCAGTGTAGATAGTAATGATGATTCTAAGTTAGTCCATCTACCACCTGTGCTGGATATGGAGTTAGTTGCTCCCCAGCCTTTAGCACTGGCATCTGTTTGGAGTACTAAAGTAGCATTAGTAATAATAATAGGACTACAACTATGCCAAATGTTTTGTATCCACCACTGCAGCTCTGATATTGCTTCAGGGGGTAAAATCATCACTCGGTCATAATGACCTTTATGGTGTTTTAGTGCCTTTACCTTTGCTCTTTGTAAATTTTGATAGTGCAAAGGTCCAAATTGGATAGCTGGAAATGCTGCTACCATTTTCCCAATTACTGCTGCCACTTGTCGAATAGTTGTTTTTTTGTTAATCTTTAAGTTATTGCATGATTGTACTAATGCAATCATCTTTTCCCTTGGCAGGGTAATAGTCATTTGGACTGAGTTAATTGTGAACCCCAGGTAGTCCATTATCGTGGATGGATTTAACTTGGATTTATCTGGATGTAAGACGAACCCTAGAGCTTCTAGGAGCTGTTTAGTAGCTGATACTGCTGCTACAGCCAATTCCATAGTTTTCCCAACTATGAGGATGTCGTCCAAATATGCCATGACTATATGATTAAGTTTCCTTAACGTTGCCATTGCTGGTTTTAATATTTTAGTGAATAGTCTTGGGGCTGAAGTAAGCCCATTAGGCAGTGCTTTATACTGCCACAGCTCCTCCATCCAGATAAATTTAAGGTATCTGCTATAATCCTTATGTATAGGTACCAGATAGTAAGCATCTTTGAGATCAATGCTTGCCATATAGTATCCTTTGGAAATCAGTTGTCTAGCAGTCACAAATGTTTCCATTTTGAAATGTATATACTTAACAAAATCATTCAGGGATGTTAAGTCAATGATGATGCGACATCCACCATCTTTTTTAGTTTTTGTAAATATGTTGGAAACAAATTCCAAGGGCTCATGTTTAGTTTTTTCTATGACCGCTTTGTTTATAAGTCTCACCAGTTCAGCTTGTCCCTCCTGTTGTTCTTTTTTGGAGAGAAAAAATACCCTTTCGAGCCGGTGTTGAACTGGCGGTATTTTTGAAATAAATTCAATTTTATACCCTCCAATGCTATTGAGTATATATTTATCATTAGTGATCAATGCCCATGCTTCTTTAAACAAGTGTAACCTTCCCCCTGTTAGTAAGGCACCCTTATTCTCTGTATGCTGGTAGGAACCAGATCCACCTACCTCCGTGGTTATTGACGGCTTTGTGATTTCTTTTTCCGTAGTGCTTTGCCTTGTCGATGTGCTGGCGATGTTGGGGGGAGACGCATTTTCAAGGGGGTCCGCGGCGGGCCCTGACCTAAAAAAGGTCTTTGGGGATAGTGCGGCCCCAAGCTTTCACCAGTCCCATGTTCCGGACGCCGACTGGTGGATGCAGTGGTGTGCTGCCGCCTGGGTGTGAGAAATGTTCTAGGTTTGCTTGTCGCTGGGCCTGCCCTCATGAGGCTGAAGGTTTTGGATGCCTCCTCCATATCCTTGAGCTGTTTGTTGAGGTCGTTTCCAAATAATAACGAATCCGATTCCATAGATGGAGTTTTGCACAAGCCGGCAAACTTTGGGTTGAGGGCAGGTCTGATGTTTTCCCTCCGAAGGTTGTTCAACTCAAACTGAGTTGTACACAATAATGCGAGCACATCCTGCTGGTGTGTACTCATCTCCTCAGTCTGCACGCAACGAGCATAGGCTGTGATGGCCGACGTGAGGAGGCGAAGTATCCGCTGGAGTTTTAACTCTTGTGCCCATATTGGTCCCCCCACATTTCCCCAGATTTGACTGTTGAGACTCTTAACCTTAAGAGCCTCGCAGTTGTCTGGTGCTGTGTGCTCCTCCAGCACTTGGGCGAGCACCTTCTCCTGTAGAGGCTTGTTCGACAGGTGATTTATACTAGCCGCCATCCTCGGCTCCAAAGGTGCTCCAACCCGTGGGGTAGCAACAAAACGATCCACAACACCCAGCAGCTGTTCTTCCTGCACACCCTGCACACTCCCGATTCCTTCCGCCTGCCCCTTTTCCAGACCAGCCCTGCCCTGGTCACCAATGCTAGCCTCCAGTTCTAGGTCTGAGGTTGCAAAGGGAGGTGCCGGACTCGACACTATGGAGGAGGCGCCTGTCCTGTCTGCCCGAGAGCGCTGCTGTTCTCGGTAGACCGTCCCCTCCAAGAGCTGCTGAATGCAACTCAGGCGGTTGTCTCTCCTCCGTTTTGGGGAGGACATTTCCCCCTCCGACGAGTCGGAGTCGACCGGCCGATTCGTTTTCCGGGTTGCTTTCCCAGCCCGCCGTGCAGGCTCTGGCGCGACTGGGACCGGCTCGGTCTCAGGGATTGCAAACCGCTCCTCGAGCGGTACTACCGCCGGTTGCTGCCCCGCTGGAATAGGCTCCTCCGGTGGAGTTAGAGCACGGGCAGTTTTTTGAGGGAGCTTCCTGCGTTGAGACATTTTGCTCTGCAAAAACACTAACGCCAACTCTCCTCCGGTTAGTCCCAACGCACCGTCCACTTACCTGACGGTCCGTTTTAAAGTGCAGCTGGAGAGCCTGACTCCAGCTGCCGCCGCTGTTGCACTGCTGGGCGTAATGCCGCGCCTGCGCCCTGAGCGGGCTTCTTCACGAAGTCACTCACGTGACTCCGAAGTAAACCAACACTATATCATCCTATTGGAAATGGTCAGGTTGAGAGGTATAACTGAATCATTTGGAAAGCAGTGAAACTAGCTTTAAAGTCGAATGATATACCAGATCAGCAGTGGGAATGTGTTCTACCAGATGCATTACACTCCATCAGATCTCTACTGTCAACTGCTACCAATACTACTCCACACGAACGGTTCTTTAACTTCAAACGGCGTTCTTCTAGTCGTACTTCTCTGCCATCATGGTTGACGAGCCCTGGGCCTGTGTTGCTTTGTCGGTATGTCCGATTAAATAAGAATGAACCTTTTGTTGATGAAGTTATACTGACTGATGTCTACCCTTCTTATGCAACTATCAATTATCGGGATGAACGTCAGTCAACTGTCTCACTTCGTGACCTTGCACCATGTCCATCTTCTCCATCAGCTCCGTCACTTCCTGATAACACTAATCGGGAACTTCCTCCATCAGCTCCGTCACTTCCTGATAACACTAATCGGGAACTTCCTCCATCAGCTCCGTCACTTCCTGATAACACTAATCGGGAATTTCCTCCAACACTTCCAGCATCCTCTATGGAAACTTTTACAAGAAATTCTAAAATTGAAAATCTAAATAACAATATGAGTGAAGTTGATGACCAAGCAATATATCTACCCCCAGCTATTGAATCACTGGTATCTTCTGAGGCTCCAGTGTTGCGACAGTCATCAAGACGTATTAAACCTCCTGACCATCTCATCTTATACATAGGAGGGGAGAATGAAGTGGGCGCATGTGCGCATGTGCGGAGCTCTTCTAGAGTGTGCGCATGTGCAGGACATTTCGGGAGTGTGTGCATGTGCGAAGTATTTCGGGCGGGAAAAGCCTGCAGAATCAGCCATGTTTGCCAGACGTTTCTGAGTTTGTGTATTGCAGAAATAAGTTGCTTAAAGCTTAAATAAAGTTAAGTTAATTACGAGTAGTGAAAGTTTCATTTATCTCACAACAGGGCCTGTGTGTCTGAGCCTGTGTGTCTTGGCCTGTGTGTCAGGGCCTGTGTGTCTGGGCCTGTGTGTCAGGGTGTGTGTGTCAGGGTGTGTGTCAAGGTGTGTGTGTCTGGGCCTGTGTGTCAGGGTGTGTGTCAAGGTGTGTGTGTCAGGGTGTGTGTGTCAGGGCCTGTGTGTTAGGGCCTGTGTGTCAGGGCCTGTGTGTCTGGGCCTGTGTGTCAGGGTGTGTGTGTCAGGGCCTGTGTGTCAGGGCCTGTGTGTCTGGGCCTGTGTGTCAGGGTGTGTGTGTCAGGGCCTGTGTGTCAGGGTCTGTGTGTCAGGGCCTGTGTCTCAGGGTCTGTGTCTCAGGGCCTGTGTCTCAGGGCCTGTGTGTCAGGGTCCGTGTGTTAGGGTCTGTATCTCAGGGTCTGTGTGTCAGGCATGTGTGTCAGGTTTGTGTCTCAGGGCCTGTGTGTCAGGGTTTGTGTGTAAGGGTCTGTGTGTCAGGGCCTGTGTGTCAGGGTTTGTGTCTCAGGGTCTGTGTGTCAGGGCCTGTGTGTCAGGGTCTGTGTCTCAGGGTCTGTGTGTCAGGGCCTGTGTGTCAGGGTTTGTGTCTCAGGGCCTGTGTCTCAGGGTCTGTGGCCCCAGGGTTCATTTCCTAGAGTCTGTCTCTCAGAATCCACCCTAGGGCCCGAGTTCCCAGGATCTGTCCCCAATGTCTGTCTCAGGATCCGTGTACTTAGGGTGTGTGGGGGCGTAACGTCTGTGACCCCATGGTCTGTGTCCGTAGGGTCTCTCTCCTCTAGATCTGTGCCCGCCTCTGGTCTCTCCCGACTCTCTGTCCTTAGATTCTATCTCAGGGACTGTCCTTAGTCTGTCCCCAGGGTTTGTGTCTCAGGGTCTGTGTCAGAGTGTGTGTGTCAGGGTGTGTGTGTCAGGGTGTGTGTGTCAGTGCCTGTGTGTCACCCTGTGTGTCAGGGTGTGTGTGTCTGGGCCTGTGTGTCAGGGTGTGTGTGTCAGGGCCTATGTGTCTGGGCCTGTGTGTCAGGGTGTGTGTGTCAGGGTGTGTGTCAGGGTGTGTGTGTGTCAGGGTGTGTGTGTCAGGGTGTGTGTGTCAGGGTGTGTGTGTCAGGGCCTGTGTGTCTGGGCCTGTGTGTCAGGGCTTGTGTGTCTGGGCCTGTGTGTCAGGACCTGTGTGTCAGGGCCTGTGTTTCAGGGCCTATGTGTCAGGGCCTGTGTGTCAGGGTGTGTGCGCCAGGGTGTGTGTCAAGGTGTGTGTGTCAGGGTTGGTGTCTCAGGGCCTGTGTGTCAGGGTTTGTGTCTCAGTGTCTATGTGTCCTTAGTCTGTCCCCAGGGTTTGTGTCTCAGGGTCTGTCTCAGGGTCTGTGTCAGAGTGTGTGTGTCAGGGTGTGTGTGTCAGGGTGTGTGTGTCAGGGCCTGTGTGTCTGGGCCTGTGTGTCAGGGCCTGTGTGTCAGAGTGTGTGTGTCAGGGTGTGTGTGGCAGGGTGTGTGTGGCAGGGTGTGTGTGTCAGGGTGTGTGTGTCATGGTGTGTGTGTCAGGGTGTGTGTGTCAGGGTGTGCGTGTCAGGGTGTGTGTGTCAAGGGGGGGTATTACCGGCGGGGGAGCTGTGGGTTTAATGTACCCGTTGCGAGGGGAGGGGCTACCGTGTGTGTGTTGTGGGGGGGGGGTTATGCCAGCGGTGTGTGTGTGTGTTGGGATCATATCCAGTGAGGGGAGGGGTGAGTATATCATGGAGGGGGAGGGGGATCAGGGAATGTGATTCTTTGCTGGGGGGGCGTGTTCTGCTTCACTGTCGCCACATAAATGTTCAATAAAATCCAGTGTGTTCTCCAGCTGTTTGTCCGTGGCTGCTTGTGGTGGGGGTGGAGGTCACGGGGATTGAGGGGCGGGGGTCACTGGGATTGGGGGGTGAAGGGGTCACTGGGATTGGGGGGTTGGGGGTTTCACTGCGATGTAGACTGCGTACTAACTTCACCAGAGAGTGAAGGACATAAATGTGTTGTTGCAACAGGGATTGTGAATAGATTGTTACGTGTACAGCTGTTTGATGAACAGTGGAGGAAGGAACTGCAGATGCTGGTTTACACCAAAGATAGACACAGAATGCTGGAGTAACTCACCGGGTCCGGCAGCATCTCCAGATGGAAGGAAAGGGTGACTTTGGGTCGAGCCCCCCCTTCAGACAGCAATAAAATAATGTCATCAACGTTGTCAAGTGTGTGTGTCTCTGTGTTTTTCTGCATCGTTGTGTGTCTGTGCGCGCGCGCTCTGTGGAAATGATGAAACATACATACAGTTCCTCTTGGAGAACCATCTTCGTCCAGAGCAAGGTGGGCGTCAAGAATGACGGGTACTGGCGGGGGTGGGGGGGTGAGGGGTTTGTGTTGGGGGGGTGAGGGGTTTGTGTTGGGGGGGGTGAGGGGTTTGTGTTGGGGGGGGGGGGTGAGGGGTTTGTGTTGGGGGGGTGGGTGGGGGAATCCTGTTGTCAGGTGCAGCAGCAGGGGGTAGACAGGACTGTTCAGTACTGTGTCGGAATCAGACACGTGGCGACACTTGTCTGCTGCCCAGGTTGGATGTAAAACAAAGCATTTCACTGTACCTAGGTAAGTACATAACTTGTTGGAGAGAGAGAGGGCAGAATAGTGGGCGCGAGGATACATCAGGATACTTTAGATTGTTTAGTTTAGAGATACACCGTGGAAACAGTCCCTTCGGCCCATTGAGTCCTCGCCTACAGCGATCCCTGCACAATAACGCTATCCTACACACGCTAGGAACACGTTACAATTATACCAAGGCAATTAACCAATTGTCTTTGGGGTGTGGGAGGAAACCGAAGATATCGGTTAAAACCCACGCGGTCTTGGGGAGAAAGTACAAACTCCGTACCGACAACACACTTCTCTCACTCCGGGGAATTCCCGATGTTATTCCGCCCTTCTATCTCCACCTATCCCCAAACTCGCCCTTACGCCGCTGTTGAAGTCCGCTCCAACACCGCGTTGTGACTCGGGGGGAGTTTATGACCCGGGGGAGACCAGAGCTCAGGACCCACCGCCCACGGCTGCTGCTGAACCCGCGGGAAGGGAGATCGTTTCAATCTTTATATTTTCACAACAGTAATTTCTGTTCCGTTGCCGGACGCGGTTAACGCGTTAAAATGAACGGATCGACAGACAGACAGACAGACAGACAGACAGACAGACAGACAGACAGACAGACAGACAGACAGACAGACAGACAGACAGACAGACAGACAGACAGACAGACAGACAGACAGACAGACAGACAGACAGACAGCTCTGATTTCAGTTGCTGTTTATTTCAACTCTCACATTTACATTTTATTTACAGGCTTGGAGGTCTGTGACTGGTGGAGTGCAGCAGAGATCGGTGCTGCAGCAGGGATATCAGATCAAGAGAGTACAGGTTTATCTTGAGAGCAAGGAATTTTAAAGTGGATCTGAGTTGTAAGTTCTCTTTGCACTGAGAGGAGGCGGTGGTGAGGTCTAATCATTACATTTGAGGCACTTATCTACGTGAGATGCAGAAGAATACCAATGTAATGCGGGCGAATCGATTACTGTATATCTGGGAAATAGTTGGCCATGGACATGATGGGCCGAAGGGCCTGATTCTGTAATATATAACCATAGCTCACGGCTCCAAGAGCACGGAATGATTAAGTCTCCACAGCCACCCGTGTAGGGAATTCCAAAGGTTCCCCAGTCTCTGCGTGCAGTAATGTCTCCTTATCTCTGTCCTACATGTTGCAGCCCACATTCGGAGAGGGTGCCCATTCTCCACACCCCACAGACAGGGGAAACATCCTCCCTGCATCCAGCCCACTGAGCCCTGTAAGAACTTTGTGTTTCACTGAGTTCTCGTCCTATACACCCGAACTCTCGAGTACACAGTACATGCAGATGGAACTAAAATTGGTGACATTGTGGAGAGTGAAGAAGGTTATCTGAGAGTAAATGGGATCCCTGTGAACTGGGCCAATGTGCTCAGGAACGGCAGGTGGGATTTATTCATGTGAAGGTGAGGTGATGCAATTTGCTGAGACAAACCAGGGCAGGACATACACAGTAAACGGGGAACGTTATAGAACTGAGAGATCTCGGGCTGCAGGTACACAGTGCACATGGAAGATGCAACAGTGACAGGCAGTGTGGTGAAGATTGTGTTTGTCACTCATGCTTTCATAAGTCAGGTTATTAAATACAGCGTTTGACATAATATGGTTGTTAGCAAATTAGAGAGGGTGCAAAAGGATTTACAATCATTTCATCGGGTCAGAGGTTTAGATTTTCCTGCCTTGGGCAAACCACCCATTTCATCGGGTGGTTTTATAGACGTGTATAAGATTTATATAATGTGCACAGATCAGGTGAATAGCCACAGTGTTTTGCCCAAGGCCGGATAATCTAAACCTCTGACTCTATGATGCTTCCCAGCTGATGCGTTTAGTGGTAGATCAATTCTCCAATTTCCCTTCCGTCCACAATAGAACTCCTTTGCATCTACATATTGCTTAAAGATGTATAGGAATGAACTGCAGATGCTGGTTTAAACTGAAGATATACTCAAAGAGCTAGAGGAACTCTGCGGGACAGTCAGCATCTCTGGAGAGAAGGAATAGGTAACGTTTCAATTCGAGACCCTTCTACAGACTGGTTATGGATAAGGGAAACAAGAGATATAGGCGATGATGTAAAGAGATAAAGAACAATGAATGGAAGATATGTAAAATATAATGATGATATCGGAGACAGGCCATTGTTAGTTGTTTGTTTGGTGAAAATTAGAAACTAGTGCGACTTGGGTGGGGGAGCGATAGAGAGAGAGAGAGAGAGAGGGAATGCCGGGGCTACCTGAAGTTAGAGAAATCAACATTTCATACCACTGGGCTGTAAGCTGCCCAAGCCAAATATGAGATGCTGTTCCTCCAATATGCGTTTAACCTCACTCTGACAATGGAGGAGAGCTAGGACAGATAGGTCTGTGTGGGAATGGGAAGGAGAATTAAAGTGTTCAGCAACCAAGAGATCAGGTAGGTTCAGGCAGACTGAGCAAAGGTGTTCAGCGAAACGATCGGCCAGTCTGCGTTTGGTTTCATCAATGTATAAGAGACCACATCTTGAATAATGGATACAGTAGATGGGATTGGAGGAGGTACAAGTGAACCTCTGTCTAACCTGAAAGGACTGTTGGGGTTCCTATACAGTCAAGGGAGGAGTCATAGGGACCGGTGTTGCATCTTCTGCGGTTGCAGGGGAATGTACCTGGGGAGAGGGTGGTTTAGGTGGGAAGGGATGAGTTAACTCAAGGAGTTGTGGAGGGAACGGTCTCTGTGGAAGGTAGAAAGGGATGGCGATGGGAAGATGTGGCTAGTGGTGGGATCCCATTGGAGGTGGCGGAAATTTTGGATGATTATGTGTTGTATGCGGCGGCTGATCAGGTGAAAGGTAAGGACAAGGGGGACTCTGTCTATGTTGTGACTAGGGGGAGGGGGAGCAAGGGCAGAGCTGCAGGGTACCGAGGAGACAAGAGTGTGGGCCTCATCTATGATGGGAGAGGAGAACCCCCATTTGTAATAGACGTCTAGCGATAGTCTATTTCCTGTGATGCAGACTGTGAGATCAAGAAAGGGGAGGGAGCTGTCGGTGATGGTCCAAGTACATTTGAATGCAGGATGGAAATTGGTGGTGACGTTGATGAAGTCCATGAGTTCTGCATAGGTGCAGGAGGTTGCACCGATATAGTCATCAGTGTAATAGAGATAGAGTTCGGGGATAGGGCCTTGGAGGATTCCAAGGAGAAGTTATTAAGAGTGAGAACAAGTTCCGCTGGGCGGAGTCATGTCAGTAGAGGGAAATTGGATGGTTCTGCGGTCGAGGAAGAAACGGAGAGGGCTTTAAGTCCTTCATGGTGGGAGATGGAGGTGTAGAGTGACTGAATGTCTATTGTAAAGATGATGGGGTGGGGGCTCTGAATGTGGAAGTCATTAAAGTGACGTATGGCATGTGAAGTATCTTGTACATAGCTCGGTACAGATTGGACCGGGGGGGGGATAGGATGGAGTCGAGGTACGTGGAAATCATTTCAGTGGGACAGGAGGAGGCAGAAACAATGGGTCTGTCAGGGCAGTTGTGTTTATGGATTTGGGGGAGAAGGTAAAACCGGGCTGTGTGGGGCTGGGGAATGATAAGGTGTCAGGTGTACGGTTTAGATGCCAGAAACAAGAATAATGGAAAAGGTATAAGCTTTACCTCGCTTGAAGTCATCAGGTATTTCTTTGAGTGTCGTGTTGAACGAAACAGGGCAATTAAACTTTTCAATCGGTAAGACTTTATCCACCATTGACAGTGGTTTGGCTTTATTACGAACCCTGGAAATATTGAACAGTTGGTTATAAACTGAGCATTAGAAAAGATTTGAGCAATTCCACCAAAACTTACAATGTTTCCATCAAGACAATGTCCTACCTTTGCTTGTGACCAGCTTTCTCCTGAAAGAAATAAAACACAAATCTCAATTGACTGAGATGGACCGTCCTCATCCCGACAGCGGGAATTTCATCAAATTTCTACAACCCTCTGGTAATTCCCATTTCCCAACTCTTATCGCCACTGTCATGCAGACAGAAAGCGGATATTGCAGCAGAGATGTAGAACGATGGGGGAAAGCACAAGGAATGTTCATGAGAATGACGTCATAACTGAGAGGATGGAACTTAATGAAAAGACTGGGCAGGTCATGGGATTTCATCTGGAGAAGATGTCAGGAATGACGAGACAGAATTTAATATTATCGGTGGATTTAAATAGGTGGGGATGAAATAATATCTCAAATCGAAAAGGAGACTAATAATCAAATCTGAAATGTAACTGGTCTTCAATAAATACCGAAAGGAATGCAGTCATATGAACATGGACCTCACTTGCATTGAAGGAACTGAAGCCAACAGCAGAGATAAATTTAAATGCAAGTGGGATAAACACATTAGGGCTCCTGGAATTTGGGGTATTGTTACCGGGTGTAGCGAGTAGATAGGAGGGATGATGAGTGGAGCAGAAAACTTGACTGGATAGGATGGGCCAAATGGCCTGTCAATGATGTAGAATGGGATGTCATTCTATGGTGAAACAAGATGGACAAAACATAGCAAATTCCCCCAAGGTGACCACCCACTGCTGATGGGAACCGGATATAGATGATCAATCTGATGTGTGCGCCATGTTCTAGATTTCAATGTTAATCCCCACTATGTGAACATGGCTGATCTAGCCCAGGACTCAACTCCTCCTCTTTGCCTCATTCATTTCGATTCCAATTCCCCGAATGTTCAAAAATGTATCTTCCTCTGGTTTAAATACGTCTAACATGTTAAACCTCAGTCTCTTGGTTGGAGAATCCCAGATAGTCACTGCCCTCTGTCCATTCGTGGTCCTTGGGATCATATATAGGATCACCCCGCACAATTAAAGCATGGAATAAGCTCCACCCTACTATAGTTACCCAACCAGATGCAACTACATTTAAAGTAGCTCTTTCTTCCCAATAACCCTTTCTGGCTTAATCCCTCCCTTCACCACCTCCAGTTTAAATTCCAGTTGGAATATTTTGGAGGACCAAGAAACCAAGAACCAAGGACCCGTCGTTGTTCTAAACTCCACAGAATACAAACACCTCTCTACATTCCAGCCAGACAATTCTGAGATCCCATAGATTCAGCGGGAGGCCAATTATTTTCTGAACAACAACAGCTGGAACAGAGGGAACATTTACTCAGTTCCGAATTACTGGTAAATGCATCATTTATTTCTGAAATGTCACCCACCGTTTTGTGACTGCACACTTTCACTTCACCAAACTGTAGTGCAGGGTAGGACTTGAGGTCATCAGATGTTTCTTTGAATGCCGTGTTGAACGAAACAGGGCAATGAAACTTTTGAATCGGCAAGGCTTCATCTACCACCGACAGTGGTTTGGCTTCATCACGAACCCTGCAAATATTAAACAGCTGGTTATAAACTGAGCATTAGAAATGTTTTAAGGTGTTCCACAAAACACTTATACTGTTTCCGTCAAGAAAATGTCCTACCTTCGCTTGCGACCAGCTTCCTCCTGAAAGAAATAAAACACAAATCTCAATTGATTGAGATGGACGGTCCTCATCCCGACAGCGGGAATTTCACCAAATTTCTACAACCCTCTGATAATTCCCATTTCCCAACTCTTATCGCCACTGTCATGCAGAGAGAAAGCGGATATTGTCGCAGAGATGTAGAACGATGGGGGAAAGCACAAGGAACGTTCATGAGAATGACGTCTCCTAATCTGAGGAAAGACATTCTTGCCATAGAGGGAGTACAGAGAAGGTTCACCAGACTGATTCCTGGGATGGCAGGACTTTCATATGAAGAAAGACTGGATAGACTCGGCTTGTACTCGCTAGAATTTAGAAGATTGATGGGGGATCTTAAAGAAACTTACAAAATTCTTAAGGGGTTGGACAGGCTGGATGCAGGAAGATTGTTCCCGATGTTGGGGAATTCCAGAACAAGGGGTCACAGTTTAAGGATGAGGGGGAAATCTTTTAGGACCAAGATGAGAAAATCATTTTTTAGACAGAGGGTGGTGAATCTGTGGAATTCACTGCCACAGAAGGTATTTGATGCCAGTTCATTGGCTATATTTAAGAGGGAGTTAGATGTGGCCCTTGTGGCTAAAGGGATCAGGGGGTATGGAGAGAAGGCAGGTACGGGATACTGAGTTGGATGATCAGCCATGATCAAATCGAATGGCGGTGCAGGCTCGAAGGGCCGAATGGCCTACTCCTGCACCTATTTTCTATGTTTCTATATCATAACTGAGAGGATGGAACTTAATGAAAATACTGGGCAGGTCGTGGGATTTCATCTGTAGAAGTTTTCAGGAATGATGAGAGGGAATGTAATATTATCGGTGGATTTAAATGTGTGGGGATGAAATGATATCTCAAATTGAAGGGGAGACTAATAATCAAAGTTGAAATGTAACGTGGTCTTCAATAAATACCTAAAGGAATGCAGTCATGAGAACATGGACCTCACTTGCATTGGAGGGACTGAAGCCAACAGCAGAGATAAATTTAAATGCAAGCGGTGATAATTGCTCGGTTCTAAGCTTCCCCCCAGTCTAGTTTCAGTAAAAACACTGAATCAAGCACTTGAATCAATTAATTGTATTGTAGCAAAAGCACGTCACAGATCACAGACTGTACTTATCCCACCGTGGGTTCGATCCCTGCGTCTATCTGTTCAAGCCCTCTAGGACTCGCACAGACAGAGGCACTCCACAAGGGTACATGGTCCTGAGCGCTCTTCCAGAAGATGGGCCCTGAGCCTCGTGACCAGGGACTTTTATCTGCCCCGCAAACTCGAGGGGCCGAACCACATGGGGTTTGTCTCTTAATCACCCAATAGGGAGGTTTCACGGCAGTCGGGTCACGACCCCTGACCCGTAATGTTGCTACACTACACGCGATGAACTGCAGGTTGGCACTTACTGTTGTTTCCAGCGTAGCGGGCCCGTTAAAACCCCACCGCTGAAATTGTCCATTTTTGCCTGTAAATAATTATGGAAATGGGGATAAGCGTGAGGGACATTTAGCCTACTTCAGAATTCCAAAAGTGAGGAGAAATGATGGTAGATAGAAGCGGGAGCTGAAGGGACAACAACAGACAGAGTGCTTGGCGAACATTGGCCGTTTGCTCACTGCATTTCACCAATTAAGGTGTTTTTTCTTGATTCCTTTGGCATCTAAAAAGTTTCAGAAGTGATAAATCTGGCTGTAATTTTTTTTTAATCGCCCATAGTTCCCGTGGGTTTTACATACAAAATGAAATCGCATCTGAAGGAAAATGTACAGCCAGATTTATCACTTCTGAGACTTTTTAGATACCAAAGGAATCAAGAAAAAACACAATAATGCCTGACTTGATGAAATGCAGTGAGCAAACGTGATAATTCCCAACATTTTCAATTCCGATATCTGCACGGCCAATGTTTACCAAGCACTTTAGCTGCTGTTGTCCCTTCAGTTCTCGCTTCTCTATACCTTCATTTCGTTTCACATTTGGAATTCTAAAGTTGTGTACATGTCTCTCACACTTACCCAGACTCCCACAATTGTTTTCAGCGCAAAAATTCAACATATTGGCGGTTTTTAACAGGTGGGAAAGTACGCGTTTTGAGCATTAATAACATATACCGTAAGTGACGGATGTCCTCCAGATGGATTTAGCAGCTCCGTGCGTCGAGCCCTCTGACCCAGTGACCTTTCGTGCAACCCCCCTATTACAAATATCGATTAACCCCATACATAACAGGCATTTCCCTAACCCAATGATACAACAATTCAATACATTGTATTCACAACCGACTTCAAGATGAAGTCACTTGGAAACATTTACCCTGATGAACAGAACTCCCAGACATGGCACAACACCCCATCCAATCAACACTTAGCAGAGTCAGACTCTGCAACATTATTTACAAGCTATTTACAAGGTATATGTCTGGTTTGCAGCAATCCAATCCATTCTATGCATTTAGTACCAGATTGACATGATTTGCAAGGCTTCCCATTCTTCGCTTGCAAATTGTATCTAAGTTCCAGACTTCCTGGCATCTCTCGCAGCCTGTCCCAGAGAGCAATTCCAATTTGACCAAATCTCCCAGCAAACCCTGAAACTAAACCCCATTTTGAAGTCCTGGCTGGTCCAATTTAGCCAGGGTTAACAGTGGGGTAAACACATTAGGGCTCATGGAATTTGGGATATAGGGTGTGGAGAATAGATAGGAGGGATGATGAGTGGGGCAGAAATCTTGACTGGATAGGATGGGCCAAATGGCCTGTCTATGGTGTAGAATGGGATGTCATCCGATTGTTCTAAACTCCACATAATATAAACACCTCTCTACATTCCGGCCAGACAGTCCTGAGATCCCACAGATTCAGCGGGAGGCCAATTAGTTTCTGAACAATAACAGCTGGAACAGAGGGAACATTTACTCCGCTACTAATTACTGGTAAATGCAGCATTGATTTCTGAAATGTCACCCACCATTTTGTAACTGCACTTTCACTTCACCAAACTGTAGTGTAACCCCTCACCTTCAGAAACACCACACTATTATTTTGATCCATCTGTTGCTGCAACTTTAAGAGTTCTTCCTGAATGGATTCTAAATTCTCTTGAATGTTTCCAAGATTTGTCTCCATTGTACTTAGAATCTTCCTCTCTTCCTCCCGGATATCTGCCAGTGTGCGCTGCTCTTTCTCAGTGAGAATCTGGTGCAGTTCAGCATACTGGGATGTGATCTTGGACTGAAGGTTGTGTGACTGTTCCTGTGAAATATAAGGTGAAGATCAATATATAATGTCACTGATTGTGTTTCCTCACGACTTTAACGGTGACGTTTGGCCTGTGCATGTTTTATTTGCTTTGGCAATTCAATAGTTTGTCTAATGTAGACAAAAATGCTGGAGGAAGGAACTCAGCGGGTAATGCTTGACCAGGGAGAAGGCGTGAACCACACGGGCAGCACCCGAGGTCAGGATCGAACCCGCTCACCAGAACTAGGAGACAGCAGCACTACTTGTGTCACTGCGCTGCCCTATTATTACACGCATCACAGGGATCAAATCTACACAAGATCAGGAAATCGAAACTTAAAAGCCTCACCAGAACTCCAGAAATCTTCTGTTTCTGTTGCTGCTCCATTCGCCGGATCCCTGATTGCTTTTTTGTAAGAGACTGGATGGAAGATTTCACCTGATCCTGGGATTGTGATTGAAAATCAGAGAATAAAAGTGTTAGATTATAAAGATGGAATGAAACAATGATGCGATCAAAATCGGTTTGCTTTTACCTTGTAGGTTTCAACAGCTTCTTTAACCGGCATGAAGTTGTGAGACTTGTGTTCCCGCCCAGCTGCACAAATCACACAGATCAGCTTCTTGTCCGTTTCACAAAACAGCTTCAGTTCTTCCTGATGTTCCTCGCACTGAAGTTTACTTTCCTTCTCTGTCCGATTCAGGCTCAGTGTTCGAGCTTTCTCAGACAGTCTCGCCAAGGCCCGACTCACCCTGAGGGTGCGGTCTGTAAACTGCTCTCTACATTCCGGGCAGGAGTTTCTCCCCTCCCTGTCCCAACTCTGTGTGATACAGGAGCGGCAGAAGTAGTGCCCACACTCCAGTGATACCGGATCGGTGAAGAAATCCAGGCAGATGGGACAAACTGCCTCCTCGGTTAAATTCTCGACCGGGTCTTTCGCAGCTATTTTAACCTCCACTTCCTGGTTCAAAACGCAGTCCCCTTTCACTGAAACTGCTGACGCCCTGCAGTAATTAATTGGAGCGCTGGAGGCTGAAGTTCATGGGGTCAAGAGGTGAATGGATAGGGTGAATGCACAGTCTTTTACCCGGAGTTGTGGAGTCGAGAACTAGAGGACACAGGTTTGTGGTGAGAGATGCAAGATTTAATCGGAACCTGAGGAACAATATTTCCACACAGAAGGTCGTGGGGAAATGGAACAAGCTGCCAGGGGAGGTAAGTGGGGCTGGACAGCAACGTGTGGACGGGCTTTAGGACCCGGGGGAGCCCGGAGCTGTGGAACCATCAATGAAAGGGGCGGGGCCCGGCTGAGGGAAGGCGGAGCTCAGCCCCGTCAATCACAGCCCTGACCAGGAAGGCGATGTCATTTGTAATCAGCTTCGGGTAAATGTCATTCCCTTAAACTAAAGTTGTTCCAGTTAAATGGGTGATTGGAACGTGAGTCTGACCATAAAATGCCAACAAAACAACAGAAAGCGTTGTCGGCATTCAGCAGGTCGGGGCAGTGTACAGTATCTGGAAAGGGAAGGGTTAATATTCCTGTGGTCATATGGAGCAGCAGATTGAACCACTGCCTCACGGGGCCTGAGACCCGGGTTCGATCCTGACCATGTTCACTGTTCGGAACGTGCACATTCTCCCTGTGACCGCGTGGGTTTCCTCCGGGTGCTCCGGTTTTCTCCCACATTCAATAGACATGCGGGTTTGTTGGGTAATTGGCCCTCTGTAAATTACCCCAATATGTTTGGGAGTGAACGGGAAGGTGGGATAACAGAGACCAAGTGATCGATGGTCGATGTGGACTCGGTGGGCTGAAGGGCCTACTTCCATGCTGTATCTCTAAAGTAAAGTAAGCTTCACTCTGGTCAGAAAATCAACCTTGCACTGCCGCTCAACAGAGAAAACAAGTCGTCATCAATACAGCACAGGAACAGGCCCTTCAACCCACAATGTCTAGCTGATGGAAGGACCATTCAGAAGCCTGATAACAGAGGGGAGGAGGCTGTTCCTGAGACTGGTAGTACGCGCTTTCAAGATTCTGTACCTTGTGCCCGACAAGAACAGTGAGAAGAAGGAATGACCGGGGTAGAACAAGTATTTGATTGTTTAAGAGGGAACTGCAGATGCTGGAGAATCGAAGGTTACATTGTGTTGGCTGCTTTTCCATGATGAGGGATGATCTTGTAAACAGATCGGGTAGACGCACAGAGCCTCTTGCCCAGAGGAGGGGAATCAAGTACCAGAGGACATCGGTTTAAGTTGAGGGTGGAAAGGTCTAATATGAACCTGATGGGTAACTTAATTCACACAATGGGTGATGGATGTATGGAATGAGCTGCTGGAGGAGGTAGATGAGGCGGGCACTATCGTAACGTTTCAGAAGCATTTAGACGGGTACTTGGATAGGACAGGTTAGAGGGATGGGGGGCAAACGCAGGCAGTGCAGGTCGGTTCAAGAATCTAATGGTTGTGGGTAAAGAGCTGAGAATGGGAGCTCTAATAATCAGTCTGAAGAAGGGTTTCGGCCGGAAACGTCGCCTATTTCCTTCGCTCCAAAGATGCTGCTGCACCCGCTGAGCTTCTCCAGCATTTTTGGGTACATTCGATCTTCCAGCATCTGCAGTTCCTTCTTGAAAGCTCTAATGAACCTGTCGGTTTTGTTAATGGCCACATAGAACAAGACCAGTTCCTGCAGCCCACATCAGACTGTAATGCCTCCACCGTATGTGCCTCGACCACCACTCCAGCAGCGCGTTCCAGGCACCTACCACCCTGTGTGATAAAACATGCCCCGCACATCCCCTTGAACGACCCCCTACTGTGTTAAAATCTATAGCGTCCCGTCATTGACTTTTCCACGCTGCGAAAATAACCCTGAATCATTCCAAGCCGAGAGCAACCCGGCGGGGGGCAGCCGAGAACGAAGGCAGAGCCGACGCGGGGGCGCCTGCTGCCTGGTGCGGCGGGGCCTGGTTCACCGCTGCGGGGAAATATAGACTGTTCCATGAACTTCTCGCAACCTAGTCGGCGCCCACTGTACCGCCCAGGTCAGGTCTGTATTTTACCGGGTTACTGGCAAAAACAAGGCATTTCATTGATCCGAGGTACATTCAACAATAGAGTATGATTGTTTGAGAAAGAACTGCAAATGCTGGAATAATCGAAGGTAGACAAAAATGCTGGAGAAACTCAGCGGGTGAGGCAGCATCTCTGGAGAGAAGGAATGGGTGACGTTTAGGGTCGAGACCCTTCTTCATTACAGTGCCTGGTATTGGAGTGATGATATTGTGTCTGGTATTGAAGTGACGTTATCACCCTTCTTCAGACTGGTATGGGGGTGGGGGAGGGGCGAGAAGAAGAAAGGAGGAGGCGGAGACAGTGGGATGTGAGAGAGCTGGGAGACAGCAAGGACTACCTGAAATTGGAGGTCAATGTTCATACCGCTGGGGTGCAAACTACGCAAGTGAAATATGAGGTATTGCTCCTCCAATTTGCGGTGAGACTCACTCTGGCCATGGAGGAGGCGAGGTCTGTATTTTACCGGATTACATGCAAAAGCAAATAATCTCACAGTCACGAGGTACACGTGACAATAGAGTATAGTTGAATCATTGAATTCAAGTTTACACATGAGATTATTAAATACAAATCGAGTGTATAAGAAGGAACTGCAGATAGACACAAAAAGCTGGAGTAACTCAGCGGGACAAGCATCATCTCTGGAGAGATGGAATGGGTGACGTTTCGGGACGAGGCCACTTCTTCATTGCAGTGTCTGGTATTGAAGTGATGTTATTGTGCAGAGTCTGAGACCAAGCGTAGGCTTGGCGATCGTTTCGCCGACCACCTCGGCTCGGTCCGCATTAACCAACCTGACCTCCCGGTGGCTCAGCACTTCAACTCCATCTCCCATTCCGTATCCGACCTCTCTGTCCTGGGTCTCCTCCATGGCCAGAGCGAGCACCAGCGGAAATTGGAGGAGCAGCACCTCATATTCCGCTTGGGGAGTCTGCATCCTGGGGGCATGAACATTGAATTGTCACAATTCTGTTAGCCCTTGCTGTCTCCTCCCCTTCCTATCTCTCCCTTAGCCCTCGGGCTACTCCTCCTCTTTTTTCCTTTCTTATCGCCGCACCCCACCCCCCATCAGTGTAAAGAAGGGTTTCGGCCCGAAACGTTGCCTGTTTCCTTCGCTCATTAGAGATGCTGCTGCATCCGCTAGGTTTCTCCGGCATTTTTGTGTACAGACAAATTACAACGTGTGCGCGCGTTTTTAACGTTTTTCCACGAGTACTCTCTGGAACGATAGGTGATGAATGTACAGAAATCTAAGTCGCCGAATGAATAAATAACACTATTATATGTACAGATACTGACCATGTGTGAATAGCTTGCACGGTTGTTTGTTCGTTTTGTCTGTCTCTGGCTCTATAGGGAGGTTGCACAAAAGGTCACTGGGTCATAGGGCTCGACGCACGGAGCCGCTAAATCCAACTGGAAGACATCCGTCACTTCCGGTATATGTTATTAATGCTAGAAACGCTACTTTCATACCTGTTAAAAACCGCCAAAATGTTGAATTTTTGCGCTGAAAAATATTGTGGGAGTCGAGGTGCGTGTGGAACATGGTAAACATGGAGAATATTGAGAATTATCGTGTTTGCTCACTGCATTTCATCAACAGTAAAGCATTATTCGTGTTTTTTCTTGATTCCTTTGGTATCTAAAAATTCTTAGAAGTGTTAAATCTGGCTGTAAATATTTCTTCAGGTGCGTTTTCATTTTGTATGTAAAACCCACGAGAACCATGGACGATTAAAAAAAAATTACAGCCAGATTTATCACTTCTGAAACTTTTTAGATGCCAAAGGAATCAAGAAAAAAACACAAATAATGCCTTAGTTGTTGAAATGCAGTGAGCAAACGGCCAATGTTCACCAAGAACCCTGGCTATTGTTGTCCCTTCAGCTCTCGCTTCTATCTACCGTCATTTCTCCTCACATTTGGGATTGTGAAGTTGGTTAAATGTCCCTCACGCTTATCCCCATTTCCATAATTATTTACAGGCAAACATTGACAATTTCAGCGGTGGGTTTTAACGGGCCCGCTACACTGGAAACAATGATCAGTGCCAACCTGCAGTTCATCGCGTGTACTCCACTTGGCGTAGAGTAGCAACAGTACGGGTCATGGGTCGTGACCCCAGTGCCGTGAAACCTCCCTATAACTCAGCGGGACAGGCAGCATCCCTGGAGAGAAGGGATGACGCGGGCCAATCACGCGGTCAGCGGGGAGGGGGGCGGGCTATCGTGGTCTGGCCCGACCAATCACGCATCAGGGGGCGGGACATCGTGGTCTGGCCCGACCAATCACACGTCAGGGGGCGGGCTAATACGGTCTGGCCCGACCAATCACGCATCAGGGGGCGGGCTAATGCGGTCTGGCCCGACCAATCACGCATTAGGGGGCGGGCTAATGTGGCCTGGCCCGACCAATCACGCATCAGGGAGCGGGCATGGTGATCTCAGCCAGCCAATCACGCATCAGAGGGCGGGCTATCGTGGACTGGCCCGACCAATCACGCAACAGGGGGCGGGCTAAGGTGGTCTGCCCCGACCAATCACGCATCAGAGGGCGGGCTATCGTGTTCTCGCCCGACCAATCACGCATCAGGCGGCGGGCTATCGTGGTCTGGGCCGACCAATCACGCATCAGGGGGCGGACTACCGTGATTTGGGCCGACCAACCACGCATCAGGGGGCGGGTCATAGTGAACTGAAACGACCAATCACGCATCAGGGGGTGGGCTATCGTGGTCTGGCCCGACCAATCACGCATCAGGGAGCGGGCATGGTGATCTCGGCCAGCCAATCACGCATCAGGGGGCGGGCATGGTGATCTCGGCCAGCCAATCACGCACCAGGGGGCGGGCATAGTGATCTGGACCGACCAATCACGCACCAGGGGGGGGCATGGTGATCTCGGACAGCCAATCACACGTTAGTGGGCGGCCCATAGTGATCTGGACCCACCAATCACACTTACGGGGGCGGGCATGGTGATCTGGACTGACCAATCACCCGTCATTGGGCGGGTCATAGTGAACTGAAACGACCAATCACGCGTCAGTGGTCGGGCCGGTGAGGTGAGAGAGAACAAAGGATTTTGTGAATGGAGCTTTAACTGGAGCGCGCTCATGACCCTGTCCCACCAGCATGCGACTGACTCCACGCGGCAACAAAGATCTTTGGTCAATGTTATTTGTTTCAGAAGGAACTGCAGATGCTGGAAAATCAAAGGTAGACAAAAATGCTGGAGAAACGCAGCGGGTGCAGCAACATCTAGGCAGCGAAGGAAATGGGCAAGGTTTCAGGCCGAAACCCTTCTTCAGACTGGTGGGGGGCGGGGTGGAGAAAGGAACAAGCAGGAGGAGACAGCCAGAAAGCTGAAGGATATGTAGGAAGGGGAGGAGACAGCAAGGGATAACAACATTGGGATAATTCAATGTGCGTGCCCCCATCTAGCAATGTTACACATTTTTGAGATTTTAAAAATCAAGTCTGCAATTTATCCCATCAGATAAAGCATAAAAAGAAGTTTAATTTGTCACCTAATTCACTTTCATATCTTCAGTATTAAAAAAAAGTTATAGAAACATAGACATAGAAACATAGACAATAGGTGCAGGTGTAGAGGCCATTCAGCCCTTCGAGCCTGCACCGCCATTCGATAGGGCTGATCATCCAACTCAGTATCCCATACCTGCCTTCTCTCCATACCCCCTGATCCTTTTAGCCACAGAAACACAAACCATTCTTCATTGCAACACGCGGTTGCGGGGAGGGGGTGGACTGCGGCATTACACACCCATCCCCACAGACACACACACACTAACCACCCCTTAAATATTATATTCATATTAATTCACTCATTTTACTCGATCCCCGCCCTATCCGTTTAGGCATAGCCCCCAACTCGCAGGCGCGACTAGAGGGAGAGAGAGGGGCAGGGACAGAGATAGGGGTTCAGACAGAGAGAGACGGGGGGAGGCAGGGACAGAGAGTGAGGGGCAAGACAGAGAGAGGGGGTCAGACAGAGAGAGATGGGGGGAGGCAGGGACAGAGAGTGAGGGGCAGAGACAGAGAGTGAGGGGCAGAGACAGAGAGGAGGGAGGGGAATGGGGGAAGGAGGTTAGAGAGGTATGGTGGGAGGGGGGAGGGGTGGAGTGGAGGAGTGGGGAGGAAGGTGGAGGGGAAGCGGAGAGAGAGGGGAGAGAAGGGTAGAGAGAAGGGCCAGAGAGGGGGGAGTGAGGAAATGGGGCAGGGTAGAGCTGTGTAGAGAGGGGGCATGAAGGGGAGAGAGGGGGAGGATAAGAGGGGGGTTGTAGAGGGGGAAGGGAGGAGGAGGGGGGTAAGAGGTGACGTGAGGAAAGGGGGTGGAGAGATGTATGGGAGAGATGGGGTGAGAACGGAGGGTTGAGAGAGGGGCAGGGAGATGAGAGAGCGTCACACACACACTAACCACCCTCAGACACACAAACACTGACCTTGATATTATAGTAATATTATTAATTTGCTCCTTTTTACCCCATCCACCCTGCATCCACTCACGCATTGCCCCCAACTCGCAGGCCGTCTAACCTCCTAGCTCCAGGTAGAAACAAAAGCATGAAAGAGGTACTGATTTTGGATGATCAGCCATGATCACATTGAATGGTGGTGCTGGCTAGTAACATATATTTGTAAACAGGCAATGCACAGTCTGCCATCTGCACATCAACTGATATGTCGGGGTTAGCTCTAACTTTCTGTTTCCTCATTCACCCAATTATCTGGCAACTGCGTGTTGTAAAGCGACACTACTTTTCTCATGATCAGCCCTATGTTTCAGTTTACTCCAGCCAACTAGGCCTAGTAATCTAAACATTTCCTAAAACTGTTTATATATTCTCCAAATTGACTTTTAGTTGCAGTATGTTCACACTTATGACAACTTCCCCCACCTTTCTTCTCCCCTTCATGTTCATCGATTGCAGCTCCGAGTTCAACATCGGCATCCCCTCTGAACCTTCTCATGTGAACAAGTTCATGTGAACATGCAACTGGATCCTGTACCTCCTCATCAACAGATGACCATTAGTTCAAATTGACAACAAGTTCACATACACCTCCACTAACCTCATCTACTGCATCCAGTGTTCCACATGTGGGCTCCTGTAAATCTCCGAGACCAAGTTTAGACACACGACCGGTATGCTGAACATATATGTAGGATCTGTCAAGGCCTACTGGATCTTCCAGTGGCTAACTATTGTATCTCTCCGTCACATTACCACACCATACATTTCTGTCTTGAGCCTCAATTAACAATATACGGTTCACTCAATAATCTGAACATTCGTAAAACACAAATGACTCCATGCTCTATGTCTCTCTGTCAGTAAATACATGTCATCACACCTCCCCATACAATCTAACCACTCAAACTCTCTTGTCCAGAAAAGTCGCCACATTTTCTTTTTCTCCAATTTGTTCTTTTCGTTCAACAAGTTACGATCACCTGACGACAATATTGGACCGACTCTGACCATGGGCGGTAAGATTAAATTTAATAGTAAGATTAGGAACCACTTTGTGGGAGGGCTCATTATTTTGATCTGTCATGGCTTACTGAATCTGCCTGTGGCGAACCATTTTAACTCCCCTTCCCATTACCATACATTTCTGTCCTGAGCCGCATCAATTAACAGAGTGAGGTCAGGCGCAGGTGCCTCATGCTTTGTTTGACTACAACCCATTGGTAAATCATTCCCCCTCCTCCATTTAAAGTCGGTTAAACCAGTTGGCAGCTCACAACGACGTGTCCGTCTTGAGATCACACAGTTCAAGGAAACACCCTGATTGAGCTAATGTGTTAATGACCCTGGTTTGTCCTGGTCTTTGCTTGCTTTCATTGTCGCCCACCCCACAATCAGTCAGCAGAAGTTTCCCCACTCGAAATGCCACCTATACATTTTCTTCGCCGATGCTGCCTAACCCGCAGAGTTACTCGTGCACTTGGTCCTCCCATATTTCAATGATGAGGTTGGGGAACACACTGTAAATTCCCCCGAGTATCCTGCTGAATTTTGAATAGCGGGGTGGGGGGATTATAGGGGTAATAGAATATATGGAGAATGCAATCGATGTCAGATTAGTGTAGGTATCAGGTTGATGCTCGGCGTGGTCTCAATGAGCACAGAGGCTGTGAGCTTGCAGCATCTCTCTATAAATCTACGATTCTAACCATTGACACTGTAATTGTCTCAGCCTTTATCATCATGCAGTGTTTAATTGTTCTTATGTTGTCAAATACTGCTCTTACCCCCCAATCATATGGCACCGAAGTGCCTAATATATATATTCATAATTCATAGAAACATAGACAATAGATGCAGGAGTAGAGGCCATTCGGCCCTTGAGCCTGCACCATTCGCCATTTAATATGATCATGGCTGATGGATCACAAACTTCAGTTACAAACCCCCAAACAACAGGAACTTAGTCAAAGGGTGCTGGATGCTCACCGCTGTGGGTCGGCCGGTGCTGTCACAGGCTGGACATACAGGTGAAACCCTTGCCACACTCAGCGCACACAAAGGGTTTCTCTCCGGTGTGTATCCGCTGGTGCTTCCGCAGCCCCCGTGCTCTCTTGTCACAGTGGGAGCAGCTGCTCGCCGACATGGGCCCGCCGGTGCTGCCGCAACCCCCGCGAGCTGTCAAACGACTCACCGCAGTACGGGCAGTCGTAGGGGGGGGCCACTGGTGTGCAAGTGCTGGTGAGACAGGGCGTGGGAGGCCATGGCAGAGCGCTCTCCACACACCAGGCTGGGGACCGAATGTTTGCCGGCGTGAACCCGCTGGTGGGACAGCAGGCGGTCAGCGCGGGTGAAGCCCTTGCCGCACTGGGCGCAGGTGTAGGGGCGCTCGCCGGTGTGGGTGCGCTGGTGCCTCAGCAGGTAGCTGGACTGGGTGAAGCTCTTGCCGCACTGGGCGCAGGTGTAGGGGCGCTCGCCGGTGTGGGTGCGCTGGTGCCTCAGCAGGTAGCTGGACTGGGCGAATCCCTTGCCGCACTGAGCGCAGGTATAGGGGCGCTCGCCGGTGTGGGTGCGCTGGTGCTTCAGCAGGGTGCTGGACTGCGTGAAGCTCTTGCCGCACTGGGCGCAGGTGTAGGGGCGCTCGCCGGTGTGGGTGCGCTGGTGCTTCAGCAGGGTGCTGTACTGCGTGAAGCTCTTGCCGCACTGGGAACAGGTGTAGGGGCGCTCGCCGGTGTGAGTGCGCTGGTGCATAAGCAGGTTGCTGTTGGCGATGAAGCACTTGCCGCACTGGGCGCAGGTGTAGGGGCGCTCGCCGGTGTGGGTGCGCTGGTGCTCCAGCAAGTTGTCAGAGCGGGCGAATCCCTTGCCGCACTGAGCGCAGGTATAGGGGCGCTCGCCGGTGTGGGTGTGCTGGTGCTTCAGCAGGCTGTCAGAGCGGGCGAATCCCTTGCCGCACTGAGCGCAGGTATAGGGGCGCTCGCCGGTGTGGGTGTGCTGGTGAGCCAGCAGGTTGCTGCGCCGGGCGAAGCTCTTGCCGCACTGGGCGCAGGTGTAGGGGCGCTCGCCGGTGTGGGTGCGCTGGTGCATAAGCAGGTTGCTGTTGGCGATGAAGCACTTGCCGCACTGGGCGCAGGTGTAGGGGCGCTCGCCGGTGTGGGTGCGCTGGTGCACCAGCAGGGTGCTGGGCTGGGTGAAGCTCTTGCCGCACTGGGCACAGGTGTGGGGGCGCATGCGGGTGTGGGTGCGCTGGTGCATCAGCAGGTAGTCAGAGCGGGCGAATCCCTTGCCGCACTGGGCGCAGGTATAGGGGCGCTCGCCGGTGTGGGAGTGCTGGTGAGCCAGCAGGTTGCTGCGCCGGGCGAAACTCTTGCCACACAGGCCGCAGGTGTAGGGGTGCTCGCCGGTGTGGGTGCGCTGGTGCTCCAGCAGGTAGCTGCGCTGGGCGAAGCCCTTGCCGCACTGGGCGCAGGTGTAGGGGCGCGCGCCGGTGTGGGTGCGCTGGTGCTGCAGCAGGTTGCTGCGCTGGGCGAAGCTCTTGCCGCACTGGGCGCAGGTGTAGGGGCGCTCGCCGGTGTGGGCGCGCTGGTGATTCAGCAGTTTGCTGCGCTGGGCGAAGCCCTTGCCGCACTGGGCGCAGGTGTAGGGGCGCTCGCTAGTGTGGGTGCGCTGGTGCTCCAGCAGGGTGCTGTACTGGGCGAAGCCCTTGCCGCAGTCACTGCAGGTGTAGGGCCGCTCCCCAGTGTGCAGGCGCCTGTGCACCTTCAGGCCCTTGGGCGACTTGAAGCCTTTGCCGCAGTCGGGGCAGGTGAAAAGCCGCTCACTGCTGTGCACCCGCTGGTGCTCACACAGCACCGACATCTGGGTAAAGCTCATGCCGCAGGTGGAGCAGTCATAGGGCCTCTCGTCCGTGTGCATCCGCCGATGGGTCTCCAGGGCCTTCGCCGACTTGTAGCACTTGCCGCAGTCCAAGCAGGCAAAGGGGCGTTCCTCCGTGTGCACCCGCCGATGGATCTCCAGCTCGCTCGTGCTCTGGCAGGCCTTGCCACACACGGCGCACTCATAACGCCTCTCCTTGTTGTGGCCCGTCATCTGGTCCTCCACCGAAGTCAGACCCTCGAAGCTCAGCCCGCACACAGAGCAGATGGGGGGGGGGGGGCGGGCTCACCTGCACCCTGGCCGCCCTCAATGGTCACTCACGTCCCCGTCTCTCCGTTCACAGCAACGGCTCCTAAACCCTGCTGGAGGGGAACACAGAGGGTCAAGAAGCTGGCAAACAGGGAGAGAGAGAGGGAGAGAGAGAGAGAGAGAGGGGGATACAGATAGAGGGAATAAGAGATGGGGGGGGGGGGGTGAGAGAGAGGGAGAGAGGGAATGAGAGAGAGGGAGAGAGATAGAGGGAGAGGGAATGAGAGAGAATGAGAGAGAGAGGGAGAGAGAGAGAGAGAGAGAGAGAGAGAGAGGAGAGAGAGAGAGAGAGTGAGAGAGAGAGAGAGAGAGAGAGAGAGACAGAGACAGAGAGAGAGAGAGAGGAAAACATTTTTTTTTACACACAGAGAGTGGTGAATCACTGGAATTCTCCTGCCACGGAAGGTAGTTGAGGCCACACAGTTCATTGGCTATATTTAAGAGGGAGTTAGATGTGGCCCTTGTGGCTAAAGGGATCAGGGGTATGGAGAGAAGGCAGGTACAGGATACTGAGTTGGATGATCAGCCATGATCATATTGAATGGCCATGATCATATTGAATGGCGAACTGTGCAGGCTCGAAGGGCCGAATGGCCTCTTCTCCTGCACGTATTTTCTATGTTTCTAGAGAGACAGAGAGAAAGGCAGATATAGATCTCTCCCTCGCCCTCCTCTATCTCCACCCCCCTCTCACTCACTATCCTTCCTCTTTCCCTC